>JAWZYU010000011.1:92358366-92527334 GCA_038380435.1 Ryuthela nishihirai
GTATAAACTCAGTCTTATTTTGATTTCTTTGTAATTCTTTTTTTTATGATATGAGGTGCCTATTGGATACGTTCCAGATCTGGACAATAGATTACAAAGTGTATAATAGTGCATCGAAATATTTATTCAAACTTAATAAACTATATTTTGAATGATAGTGTATTATACATTCAGTTTAAATAATCTGCAAAAAATATCCTCAAGAGATCGGTGGAGATAAATTACACAGTGCAGCAAGAACGTATGGAGATTGAAATAAAATCTGGGTTCGTTGTTTTACCTGTGAGCGGCACTTTTTTCACAAAATGTCTAGGTCACAAGGATCCCGAAGGTTCCGAGAAAGTTGAGGAAGGAGACCCACAGGAACAGCTGTTGGGAGACAGATTGTAGCCTCCCATCAAGGCCATCGTGAGTGCTCTTTAACGTGCACAGAGTATGATTCTCCGGCACAATGTGCCACGTTTTAACCTCCCATCTGACGGACGGCATCCCTTCCAAGCCCATCGGTGTCCCCTACTGCCCGAGGGCAGGGAGGGCGTTTTGCGGAGATATATCTCAACACTGACCCAGCTGGAACTCGAATCTGGGGGGCGGGGGTAGCTCAATCGGTTGCGCGCCAGGCTCGTAATCTGTAGTTCCCAGGTTCGAGTCCCAGCTGGGTCGGCGTTGAAATTTATCTCCGCAAAATTGCTCGCCCTGCCCACGGTCAGTAGGGGACACCGATGGGCTTGGAAATGCCGCCGTCCGTCGGATGGGACGTTAAGCCGTGGCACCGTGTGCGGGAGAGCCATACCCTGTGCACGTTAAAGAACGCGCTGGATGGCCTTGACGGGAGGCTACCATCTGTCTCCCAACAGCTGTTCCAGTGGGTCCCCTCCCCCAACCTTCTCTGAGCCTTCGGAGTCCATGTGACCTGGCCATTTAGCCCATGGTGTGCAAAAAAGTGCCGCTCAGAGGTAAAACAACCCAACTCGAATCTGGGAACTGGAGATTACGAGCCTGGCGTGCTACAGACTGAGCCACCCTCACCCACTGGATTTTTCCCATTGAAACAGTGACATTCCGTGGTTATTCTCAAAATTAGGTTTGCAATTTTTTTTCCAAAATTTCTAATTCTTAATCAACAATTCCAGAGTCTAAGCTAAGCACAATGCCACTTCTTCTTCCAAAATCAAAATATAATATCCAAATCCTCCGCTTTCACGTTGCCTCTCCGCAGTATACTGTATTAGGCGATACCCATATGACCTGCGAAACTCTGACAGCACATCATAGAATGCCGTGACCCGGAGTCTGCTCAGCCTTTACAGCGGGAAGGAAGTGTGGAGTGGAGCCCATCAAAAAAGAAAGCAACTTCTCTCGTGACGGTCGAAAGGATTCGAAGTAAAGTAAATTGTTGTGTTCTGGGAGCCAACATGTTTGAAGGACTTTTTATTAAAAGTTAAGTCAGCACTCTGGGAGTGTGTGACTGGATGTTCTCAGTGGGGCAGTGAAATAAAGCTGCGCCCGAATTAAATATGCATTTACGTAATGTGAAGTGTTGTTCATTAAACGTAATATTTAATCGAGAGATACCGAGTTAATGGTTTTATTGAGTACATTAGCTACTGTGTGATTAGGAACCACTAAAGACATTCGTCTAACATATCTCATAAATGAATAAGAGCGATCATGACAGGGATCTTTACAACTTTTCTTGAAAAATGCACGAAAAAATTCATAAAATTAATAATTTTTTTTTATCAGTTACCTTAACACCATTCTCAAATGGTGGATGGATGGCCCCTCTTGGATCCTTTGGATTCGCCCCTTGGATGCTAATGAATTTTATTTTACTTTTTACGTGATTCTGGTCTAATGAAGTAAAAAATAAGTCAGGAATTTTAGAGTCATTTTGTTTTCAGATACACAAATGATATCTCAATATTGAAACAAAACACGTAACCATGGAAACCATAAGCTTCCTTGTTTAGGAAGGTGACCATTACTATTATATGTGGATTTAAAAGAGTGGCATTCACTAAAGCTTCTCGAAATTAACTTTCGTTCTCTTTTTAATTTCGATTTCTCAATTAATAAGCCCAGGGATTTAGGATATCGATTTTGTAAAAATATTCCTACGCTGGATATATTCGACACCTTAACTGTAAGCATAAATTTTGTATATAAAGTATCCGTTGGATACATTCTAAATAGCGATATGAAATATAAACTACTTTTGAATAAAGCGAACAATTCATTTTATATTTCTCAGCACTATAAACAAAAAGGAAGGAAACAACATCCTGAATTACAAGAGATTCAGAATTATGCTACTTTGATTACAACTATTAATTATTTGCTTTATATCCTACCTAAACATTTAGAATTATTACAAAATTCCGTTTCAGATATTTATAATCATTGGTGAATTTTATTCTTATAGCGACCCTAACAGCGCGCTAACCACTCGGCCATGGGAGACTGAATTTAAATCACTTTCATCGTTTGAAACAATTTTGGCGTCGTGTTCGTACTCCAATGGTAAAATACTCTCTATGGCATGGGGAACCAAATTATCTCTTGTTTCCAGTGATTCTGAAGTTTGATTAGTTTTGACAATGAACTCTGCTTTGACTACATCTTTGTATAATTCTTGATAACCCGCCATACATGACTTCAGTTCATGTTTAAACTCCTCAATTTGTTCGACAATGGGATCATGTGTAAGAAACTGACTTTCCGATTTACTAGCCATATGAATCCCTTCTTTAATTAAACCTGCGGTGAGGGAGACGTCTTCATCACAATCACTTTTTTTTTTCTTTTTTGTTTGGAGTCTCAAGGACAACTTCTATTATTTCATCTTCGCTAAGAGCTTTGTTAACCAGCAATTCATCTATATCTGCAAACGATAAATCATCGAATCCTCCTCCACCAACTGCATGTGCTAAAGTGATGACATTAGCATATTCAGTAGTATTTGGGGGTAACAGGAACTTTGCTTTTTACACATTCTGACCAAATAGGTTTCCAGCATGCGTTTGAAGTTGATGGTTTTAATTCTAATAACGTCAATCCAGAATGTATGAAACAATCTAAAATAGAAAATTTCTTCCACACATCAATAACTGTTAGTGTTTTATCCATATCTAGTTTATCCACAATAAATTGAAGATGTAATGTTTGTCTTACGTAGTAAGTTTTAAATGTGGTATTAATACTCTGGTCTAGTGGTTGTATTAAGGATGTCGTATTAGGCAGCAGAAAACAAAATTGCGCATTTGGGTTTTCCAAAACAGGATGGCCAGACGCATTGTCTATAATCAATAGAACTTTAAATTCGAGATTTTTTTCCTTCAAATAACGTTTAATTTGTGGAACAAAGCATTTATAGAACCATTCATTAAGCATTTCTTTTGTAGCCCAGGCTTTTTTCTTTGTCATCTAATAGACTGGCAATTTATTCAAATCTACACCTTTCGTTGACTGTAGCCTTAGGGATCAATTGATGAGCAGCGGTTTTAATATACGATCTCCTGTAGCGTTGCTGCAAAATAGAAAGGTCACACGATCCTTAGCTGCTTTTTTTTGTAATTTTGCTACGTAGGTTTTACTCGGCATTTTTTTCAAAAAAAAAAGACCAGTTTCATCTGCATTCTAAACTTCATCAGAAGTGTATCCACCATCTTCAACGATTTGGGCCAATTTTGGACAAAATTCTTTAGCAACTGGCTCATCTGCAACTTCACCATTTATCTTTACATTATGAAACGCGTGTCTTTGAAGAAATCCTGCAAGCCAACTGTACTTCCCGGAACTTAATATTGCCACGTTATTTTGAATGAAGGACGATTTGTACAATTTTTCCATAAAATAGAGAATAAAATAGAGAAAACGTATTGTGTAGTTATGCAAGTGTAGTTTTTATGTTGGGGATTTTAGTGCACAAAATATGTATCTATATTATATTTTCAAAGTTAAAACTGCTTCGAAACATGTGACCATAAGAGCAGCACCTTTGTTATAAATGTAAATTCTAGGAATTTTTTCTTGAATATGAATATTTTTTCAGAATTAAATTCAAATGGAGATTTTTAAAAAGGCGCCGTTTGAGCCATGTTAGATCAAATTAAATCGTGTAAAAACAGAATTGGGTGTATATACGTTTTATTTTATTTCCATTGTTATACTCTAACTATAGATTTATCTATCTATACAAGGGGTACGCCAGTTACATACACATTTCCAGGGGTACGTGAGGCATAAAAGGTTAAGAACCACTGATATATATGTTTTATTTTATTCCCATTGTTATACTCTAACTATAGATTTATCTATCTATACAAGGGGTACGCCAGTTACATACACATTTCCAGGGGTACGTGAAGCATAAAAGGTTAAGAACCACTGATATATATGTTTTATTTTATTCCCATTGTTATACTCTAATTATAGATTTATCTATCTATACAAGGGGTACGCCAGTTACATACACATTTCCAGGGGTACGTGAAGCATAAAAGGTTAAGAACCACTGATATATATGTTTTATTTTATTTCCATTGTTATACTCTAACTATAGATTTATCTATCTATACAAGGGGTACGCCAGTTACATACACATTTCCAGGGGGTACGTGAAGCATAAAAGGTTAAGAACCACTGATACATATGTTTTATTTCCATTGTTATACTCTAACTATAGATTTATCTATCTATACAAGGGGTACGCCAGTTACATACACATTTCCAGGGGTACGTGAAGCATAAAAGGTTAAGAACCACTGATATATATGTTTTATTTTATTCCCATTGTTATACTCTAACTATAGATTTATCTATCTATACAAGGGGTACGCCAGTTACATACACATTTCCAGGGGTACGTGAAGCATAAAAGGTTAAGAACCACTGATATATATGTTTTATTTCCATTGTTATACTCTAACTATAGATTTATCTATCTATACAAGGGGTACGCCAGTTACATACACATTTCCAGGGGGTACGTGAAGCATAAAAGGTTAAGAACCACTGATATATATGTTTTATTTTATTCCCATTTTTATACTATAACTATAGTTTTATCTATCTATACAAGGGGTACGCCAGTTACATACACATTTCCAGGGGTACGTGAAGCATAAAAGGTTAAGAACCACTGATATATATGTTTTATTTTATTCCCATTGTTATACTCTAACTATAGATTTATCTATCTATACAAGGGGTACGCCAGTTACATACACATTTCCAGGGGTACGTGAAGCATAAAAGGTTAAGAACCACTGATATATATGTTTTATTTTATTTCCATTGTTATACTCTAACTATAGATTTATCTATCTATACAAGGGGTACGCCAGTTACATACACATTTCCAGGGGTACGTGAGGCATAAAAGGTTAAGAACCACTGATATATATGTTTTATTTTATTCCCATTGTTATACTCTAACTATAGATTTATCTATCTATACAAGGGGTACGCCAGTTACATACACATTTCCAGGGGTACGTGAAGCATAAAAGGTTAAGAACCACTGATATATACGTTTTATTTTATTTCCATTGTTATACTCTAACTATAGGTTTATCTATCTGTACAAGGGGTACGCCAGTTACATACACATTTCCAGGGGTACGTGAAGCATAAAAGGTTAAGAACCACTGATATATATGTTTTATTTTATTCCCATTGTTATACTCTAACTATAGATTTATCTATCTATACAAGGGGTACGCCAGTTACATACACATTTCCAGGGGTACGTGAAGCATAAAAGGTTAAGAGCCACTGATATATATGTTTTATTTTATTTCCATTGTTATACTCTAACTATAGATTTATCTATCTATACAAGGGGTACGCCAGTTACATACACATTTCCAGGGGGTACGTGAAGCATAAAAGGTTAAGAACCACTGATACATATGTTTTATTTCCATTGTTATACTCTAACTATAGATTTATCTATCTATACAAGGGGTACGCCAGTTACATACACATTTCCAGGGGTACGTGAAGCATAAAAGGTTAAGAACCACTGATATATATGTTTTATTTTATTCCCATTGTTATACTCTAACTATAGATTTATCTATCTATACAAGGGGTACGCCAGTTACATACACATTTCCAGGGGTACGTGAAGCATAAAAGGTTAAGAACCACTGATATATATGTTTTGTTTTATTTCCATTGTTATACTCTAACTATAGGTTTATCTATCTGTACAAGGGGTACGCCAGTTACATACACATTTCCAGGGGTACGTGAAGCATAAAAGGTTAAGAACCACTGATATATATGTTTTATTTTATTCCCATTGTTATACTCTAACTATAGATTTATCTATCTATACAAGGGGTACGCCAGTTACATACACATTTCCAGGGGTACGTGAAGCATAAAAGGTTAAGAACCACTGATATATATGTTTTATTTTATTCCCATTGTTATACTCTAACTATAGATTTATCTATCTATACAAGGGGTACGCCAGTTACATACACATTTCCAGGGGTACGTGAAGCATAAAAGGTTAAGAACCACTGATATATATGTTTTATTTTATTTCCATTGTTATACTCTAACTATAGATTTATCTATCTATACAAGGGGTACGCCAGTTACATACACATTTCCAGGGGGTACGTGAAGCATAAAAGGTTAAGAACCACTGATATATATGTTTTATTTTATTCCCATTTTTATACTATAACTATAGTTTTATCTATCTATACAAGGGGTACGCCAGTTACATACACATTTCCAGGGGTACGTGAAGCATAAAAGGTTAAGAACCACTGATATATATGTTTTATTTTATTCCCATTGTTATACTCTAACTATAGATTTATCTATCTATACAAGGGGTACGCCAGTTACATACACATTTCCAGGGGTACGTGAAGCATAAAAGGTTAAGAACCACTGATATATATGTTTTATTTTATTTCCATTGTTATACTCTAACTATAGATTTATCTATCTATACAAGGGGTACGCCAGTTACATACACATTTCCAGGGGGTACGTGAAGCATAAAAGGTTAAGAACCACTGATATATATGTTTTATTTTATTTCCATTGTTATACTCTAACTATAGGTTTATCTATCTATACAAGGGGTACGCCAGTTACATACACATTTCCAGGGGTACGTGAAGCATAAAAGGTTAAGAACCACTGATATATATGTTTTATTTTATTCCCATTGTTATACTCTAACTATAGATTTATCTATCTATACAAGGAGTACGCCAGTTACATACACATTTCCAGGGGGTACGTGAAGCATAAAAGGTTAAGAACCACTGATATATATGTTTTATTTTATTCCCATTTTTATACTCTAACTATAGATTTATCTATCTATACAAGGGGTACGCCAGTTACATACACATTTCGAGGGGGTACGTGAAGCATAAAAGGTTAAGAACCACTGATATATATGTTTTATTTTATTCCCATTTTTATACTATAACTATAGTTTTATCTATCTATACAAGGGGTACGCCAGTTACATACACATTTCCAGGGGTACGTGAAGCATAAAAGGTTAAGAACCACTGATATATATGTTTTATTTTATTCCCATTGTTATACTCTAACTATAGATTTATCTATCTATACAAGGGGTACGCCAGTTACATACACATTTCCAGGGGTACGTGAAGCATAAAAGGTTAAGAACCACTGATATATATGTTTTATTTTATTTCCATTGTTATACTCTAACTATAGATTTATCTATCTATACAAGGGGTACGCCAGTTACATACACATTTCCAGGGGTACGTGAAGCATAAAAGGTTAAGAACCACTGATATATATGTTTTATTTTATTCCCATTGTTATACTCTAACTATAGATTTATCTATCTATACAAGGGGTACGCCAGTTACATACACATTTCCAGGGGTACGTGAAGCATAAAAGGTTAAGAACCACTGATATATATGTTTTATTTTATTTCCATTGTTATACTCTAACTATAGATTTATCTATCTATACAAGGGGTACGCCAGTTACATACACATTTCCAGGGGGTACGTGAAGCATAAAAGGTTAAGAACCACTGATATATATGTTTTATTTTATTCCCATTTTTATACTATAACTATAGTTTTATCTATCTATACAAGGGGTACGCCAGTTACATACACATTTCCAGGGGTACGTGAAGCATAAAAGGTTAAGAACCACTGATATATATGTTTTATTTTATTCCCATTGTTATACTCTAACTATAGATTTATCTATCTATACAAGGGGTACGCCAGTTACATACACATTTCCAGGGGTACGTGAAGCATAAAAGGTTAAGAACCACTGATATATATATTTTATTTCCATTGTTATACTCTAACTATAGATTTATCTATCTATACAAGGGGTACGCCAGTTACATACACATTTCCAGGGGGTACGTGAAGCATAAAAGGTTAAGAACCACTGATATATATGTTTTATTTTATTTCCATTGTTATACTCTAACTATAGGTTTATCTATCTGTACAAGGGGTACGCCAGTTACATACACATTTCCAGGGGTACGTGAAGCATAAAAGGTTAAGAACCACTGATATATATGTTTTATTTTATTCCCATTGTTATACTCTAACTATAGATTTATCTATCTATACAAGGGGTACGCCAGTTACATACACATTTCCAGGGGGTACGTGAAGCATAAAAGGTTAAGAACCACTGATATATATGTTTTATTTTATTCCCATTTTTATACTCTAACTATAGATTTATCTATCTATACAAGGGGTACGCCAGTTACATACACATTTCGAGGGGGTACGTGAAGCATAAAAGGTTAAGAACCACTGATATATATGTTTTATTTTATTCCCATTTTTATACTATAACTATAGTTTTATCTATCTATACAAGGGGTACGCCAGTTACATACACATTTCCAGGGGTACGTGAAGCATAAAAGGTTAAGAACCACTGATATATATGTTTTATTTTATTCCCATTGTTATACTCTAACTATAGATTTATCTATCTATACAAGGGGTACGCCAGTTACATACACATTTCCAGGGGTACGTGAAGCATAAAAGGTTAAGAACCACTGATATATATGTTTTATTTTATTTCCATTGTTATACTCTAACTATAGATTTATCTATCTATACAAGGGGTACGCCAGTTACATACACATTTCCAGGGGTACGTGAAGCATAAAAGGTTAAGAACCACTGATATATATGTTTTATTTTATTCCCATTGTTATACTCTAACTATAGATTTATCTATCTATACAAGGGGTACGCCAGTTACATACACATTTCCAGGGGTACGTGAAGCATAAAAGGTTAAGAACCACTGATATATATGTTTTATTTTATTTCCATTGTTATACTCTAACTATAGATTTATCTATCTATACAAGGGGTACGCCAGTTACATACACATTTCCAGGGGGTACGTGAAGCATAAAAGGTTAAGAACCACTGATATATATGTTTTATTTTATTCCCATTTTTATACTATAACTATAGTTTTATCTATCTATACAAGGGGTACGCCAGTTACATACACATTTCCAGGGGTACGTGAAGCATAAAAGGTTAAGAACCACTGATATATATGTTTTATTTTATTCCCATTGTTATACTCTAACTATAGATTTATCTATCTATACAAGGGGTACGCCAGTTACATACACATTTCCAGGGGTACGTGAAGCATAAAAGGTTAAGAACCACTGATATATATGTTTTATTTTATTTCCATTGTTATACTCTAACTATAGATTTATCTATCTATACCAGGGGTACGCCAGTTACATACACATTTCCAGGGGGTACGTGAAGCATAAAAGGTTAAGAACCACTGATATATATGTTTTATTTTATTTCCATTGTTATACTCTAACTATAGGTTTATCTATCTGTACAAGGGGTACGCCAGTTACATACACATTTCCAGGGGTACGTGAAGCATAAAAGGTTAAGAACCACTGATATATATGTTTTATTTTATTCCCATTGTTATACTCTAACTATAGATTTATCTATCTATACAAGGGGTACGCCAGTTACATACACATTTCCAGGGGTACGTGAAGCATAAAAGGTTAAGAACCACTGATATATATGTTTTATTTTATTCCCATTGTTATACTCTAACTATAGATTTATCTATCTATACAAGGGGTACGCCAGTTACATACACATTTCCAGGGGGTACGTGAAGCATAAAAGGTTAAGAACCACTGATATATATGTTTTATTTTATTCCCATTTTTATACTCTAACTATAGATTTATCTATCTATACAAGGGGTACGCCAGTTACATACACATTTCGAGGGGGTACGTGAAGCATAAAAGGTTAAGAACCACTGATATATATGTTTTATTTTATTCCCATTTTTATACTATAACTATAGTTTTATCTATCTATACAAGGGGTACGCCAGTTACATACACATTTCCAGGGGTACGTGAAGCATAAAAGGTTAAGAACCACTGATATATATGTTTTATTTTATTCCCATTGTTATACTCTAACTATAGATTTATCTATCTATACAAGGGGTACGCCAGTTACATACACATTTCCAGGGGTACGTGAAGCATAAAAGGTTAAGAACCACTGATATATATGTTTTATTTTATTTCCATTGTTATACTCTAACTATAGATTTATCTATCTATACAAGGGGTACGCCAGTTACATACACATTTCCAGGGGTACGTGAAGCATAAAAGGTTAAGAACCACTGATATATATGTTTTATTTTATTCCCATTGTTATACTCTAACTATAGATTTATCTATCTATACAAGGGGTACGCCAGTTACATACACATTTCCAGGGGTACGTGAAGCATAAAAGGTTAAGAACCACTGATATATATGTTTTATTTTATTTCCATTGTTATACTCTAACTATAGATTTATCTATCTATACAAGGGGTACGCCAGTTACATACACATTTCCAGGGGGTACGTGAAGCATAAAAGGTTAAGAACCACTGATATATATGTTTTATTTTATTCCCATTTTTATACTATAACTATAGTTTTATCTATCTATACAAGGGGTACGCCAGTTACATACACATTTCCAGGGGTACGTGAAGCATAAAAGGTTAAGAACCACTGATATATATGTTTTATTTTATTCCCATTGTTATACTCTAACTATAGATTTATCTATCTATACAAGGGGTACGCCAGTTACATACACATTTCCAGGGGTACGTGAAGCATAAAAGGTTAAGAACCACTGATATATATGTTTTATTTTATTTCCATTGTTATACTCTAACTATAGATTTATCTATCTATACAAGGGGTACGCCAGTTACATACACATTTCCAGGGGGTACGTGAAGCATAAAAGGTTAAGAACCACTGATATATATGTTTTGTTTTATTTCCATTGTTATACTCTAACTATAGGTTTATCTATCTGTACAAGGGGTACGCCAGTTACATACACATTTCCAGGGGTACGTGAAGCATAAAAGGTTAAGAACCACTGATATATATGTTTTATTTTATTCCCATTGTTATACTCTAACTATAGATTTATCTATCTATACAAGGGGTACGCCAGTTACATACACATTTACAGGGTACGTGAAGCATAAAAGGTTAAGAACCACTGATATATATGTTTTATTTCCATTGTTATACTCTAACTATAGATTTATCTATCTATACAAGGGCTACGCCAGTTACATACAGATTTCCAGGGGATACGTGAAGCATAAAAGGTTGAGAACCACTGGTTTAGAAGATGGAAACCAAAACATCTCTAAGTACCAATTCCCATGTTTCTAGCAGTAATAGATCTAGCCTTGACCTCTACTTGATCTGGAAGAACACTTCGAAGTTCAGTTGTTTGGCGAAATCTGTTTTTAGGATTACCCTTACGTGCAAATTTTAAGAGCTCTTCGATTTCAGCCTCATAATTAGAATACGATATGTCAGTTACTTAGTCACTACCTCACTTATTCACCATTAGCTAAATGCACTCAGTCATTACCTAACTTACAATCAGCTGCATAGAATACGTTAGTCACTATTTCACTTACTCACAATCAACTACTTCACTTACTCACGATTAACTACATACACTCAGTCACTATCTTACAATCAACTAATACACTCAGTCACTACCTCACTTACTCACAATCAGCTACACACAATCAGTCATTACTCACTTACTCACAATCAGGTGCATATACTCAGTCACCAACTCACTTGCAATCAGCTCCTACACTCAGTCACTACTTCACTTAGTCACGATCAGCTACAGTCGCTCAAGAAAATATCCGAATAATAAAGTTGATTGCAGAATTCAGGAAAAATATCTTGCAACGGTTTTTTAGAAACCTTCGTGTACAGTACACAAAGGTTGCTAGATGATTAAATTCTAAAAAATCGTTGCCATATATTTTTTTCTGAATTCTGTAATTAACCATAGTGTTTGGATATTTTTTGAGCGACTGTACATACACTCAGTCACTATCTTACAGTCAGCTGCATACACTCAATGGTCACTCTATTAGGTGATGTTCCATGTTATGTCAATAATTTCTTCTTAAATACTACATAATTCATGAATACTACAAAATTCTTTAATACTACAGAAGCTCTGTTGGTATTTTATTGTCTTGGGTTGTTTTATCTTTGAGTGGCACTTTTTTTTCGCACAATGGGCGAAATTGCTACGTCACCAGGAACCTGAGGGCTCACATTAGGTTGTAGGGAGATGACCCACTGAACCGTTGTTAGGAGACACATGGTATCCTCCCGTCAACGCCATCCAGTGGATATTTTAATGTGCACCGGATATGGCTTTCCTGCACACGTCACCACGCTTAACGTCCGACTTAGAGCGGCCTTCCAAAGCCCATTGGTGTCCCTAGTGACCGAGGAGAGGGCGGGGAGTTTCGCGGAGATCTTGGCCCAACAAACGTCATATCTCTTATAAGATATTGGTCTTGGCCCAACAAACGTCATATCTCTTATAAGATAGTGGTCTTGGCCCAACAAACGTCATATCTCTTATAAGATATTGGTCTTACCCCAACAAACAAACATATTTTTTTGAAAAACAAATATTTAAAAGATCAAACACTTAAAACGAGAACAATAACCATTAGGTTAAACAATAACGTGTATGCGTATTTTTAGCAATTTTAATATTTAAACTTCCTGTAATCTCTCTGGAGACTATCGTAATCTGCAGTTCCTAGGTTCGAGTCCCAGCTTGGCCAGCATTGAGATTTCTCACCACAAAACTCCTCGTCCTGTCCTCGGTTCACCCTTGGGCTTGGAAAGGCGATTCTCCGTCGTATTTCCAGTTAAGCCGTGGTTCCGTGTACGGGAGAGCCATACCCTGTGTATTTTAAAGAACACACTGTATGGTCTGCAAGGCAGCTACCATATGTCTCTCAACAGTTGTCCAGCGAGTCACCTCTTCCATCCTTCTCTGAGTGCTCGGATTCCTTGTGACCTAGCCATTAAAAACAAGGGTGTGCAAAAAAAGTGCCGCTGATAAGAAAATCGTTTAAATAAGAGTTGATATGTTAATTTTTTTTAAAGTAACTGTATTTAATCTCCTTTTCTAATTCAAATTAATTTATAGTTCATGATAAGCGTTAACCAATAGTAAATACACATATTACATGTAGTTTGTTTAACGTTTTAATTTTATATGTCAAAAATAATCCTAAGATGAAACCTTTCTTGTTTTAATTCTGCAATAGTGAGATAATCTCTACGCATGCGAAACTAAATAACTTGATCTACAAATAGATTTAGTTAGGCAGTTTTTCTTCTGGGCGGCTTTTGCTTCGCATTATGGGTTAAAATTTCAAGTTACAAAGACGGTAAGTGTTCAGAGAAGGTTGGGGGGAAGTGGAAGGGGAAGGGAAACAAATGTTTGCACATTTCTCCATTTTGGGAGAGAGAGGAAGCATTGGGAAACCAATTTTTCAATAACCTGTGAGACTCCTCAAGTCATAAGATTAAATTTGACATGTAACCTTCGCAATCTAAAGATTAAAGCCAAAAATTGGTCATAGATATCCACCTTTTTGGGGGTTGGAAGAGAATGGGGATAATTATTTATAGCCTAGAACTCACATCATCCGTCACAGGAATTAATTTCACACATAATTCGCTTTAATTTCGTCCTCCGCATTCGAAAAGCAGAGCAAAACAATCGTTTATAATTATTTCCTATTTTGGAGACGTTTTAGAGATCAATATATGGAGCTAAGGCCACCCGAGCCAGAACCGTTTTGATAATTGTAGAACCCAAGCCTGATTTGAGGAAAACATTTCTGACGTATCACAAGCTGCATTATATAGAAATGCATGCCGCGAATCATATGTTTCATTATATAATTAATTATTATAATTTTTGACAACATTGAAACTTTAATTACATTTAGAAATAAAACTTTTATAAATATTAACAGAAACTAAAAGTCTGTTCGTAATGTCATCATAAACACATAAAGCAATTTATTAAAGACAGAAAGTACGTAAACCTAATCGAAAGAGGCATGATGCTTATTTTTAATCATTAAAATTTATTAAGGAAATTAAAATATTTTATAATTTCCGTTTTTCACAATTGCAAGAAATATTTGAAATTTAAATATTTTTACCCCCGAACCGGTGTCGTCTGTAGTAGTAGCATAAATGAGAGTTCTGGGCCAGTAAATGGAGCCAGAGAATTCTATAAAAATCCATGGGAAAAGTTTTATAGAATTCTGTGGCCCCATTTACTGGCCCAGAACTCTCATTTATGATACTACTGTCGATGCTATTTTGAGCCCAAACTTATCTCTATTAGGAAGGAAGCATCGAAAGGCACTTTTCTTAATGTGTTAATCGTTACTCTCGTCCCATGCATTTCGTAAATGTGACACAATGGTTTTCACATTTATTTTTTTTTTTCTTTTCAGTGGCTTAAATGGGGTCAGTTAAATTGGGCGGTTTTTTTAAAGTGCACGACACTCCTGCGTAACAAGCTTTCATTTGGTAAGTACAGGGCCGAACTTTCACCTTCTGATGCCCTAAGCTGTGAGAAGTTTAAGATGCTCTAGGCTGTTTTAAGTTTATGAAGTCCCCAGAATGTTTAAAATTGAAGTCGTGGCAGGATCTTGGGGGAAGTGGGTGACTCATGCTTCCCTTGCTTTGAGGATGATAATAAGAGTGTTAAAGACAAAAATTTATTAAACATGTCAATATTTCACGTATTTTTCAACAAATCTTTTTTCACACCTTAAAACCGAAGGGAAAAATGATATACTGCAACGAAAATCCAATCTCTTATCCTTTTAAATTTTTTTTGTGGAAAAATTGTATTATTCTAGACACTGTTTTTTCCCCATAGATTCGGACCTGGTAGGAATATATACAGGGTGATTCAAAACTTACCGTTCAAATTTCGTGGGGAGGTTGTGAATACATCAGGAAACCGATTTCACATAGGAAAGACTGTCCGCAAATGTACGCATGCCTATGTAGAGGGTGCTGTGTGTACCCAACCAGTGTACAGCTCGCCCGACAACTCCCACTGTCATCAGTGTACGAGCTGACTTACTAGTGATAAAATGAATCGTTTTACGCATCAAGAGCTAGCGGATATGCATCTCGCATATGGGGCAGCTGGCGAAAGCGGCCGCCGAGCTAGGCAAGTTTACGAAGACCGATACCCCAACAAAAGAATACCGCAGCATCAAATGTTTGCACGTGTGCATCGCAATCTGCGCGAACGTGGTTCACTGCGCAGCAACCTGCAGGATACGGGGAGAAAACGACTGACGCGTACTGTCAACGTCGCAGAACAAGTCCTACAGTCCATCGAAGATAATCCGAATACCAGCACACGAGCTATTGCTCAGCAGCTTGGGGTCTCTCAGTCAGCAGTGTGGCGGATACTGCACGGGGAACGTGTGCATCCTTACCATCTGCAAAGGGTGCAGTTACTGCATCCTGATGATTATCCGAAGCATGTGGAATTTGCACAATGGTTCATGCAGAAAGGTGCCGTGGACCCCAGTTTTCCAGCTTCTGTCCTTTTTACAGATGAAGCTTCATTCAGTCGTGAAGGTGTGTTCAATACACACAATTCACATGTGTGGGCTTACGACAACCCGCATGGTACGAGAAGTCACGCTGCGCAACATCGTTTTGCCGTAAATGTGTGGGCTGGAATCATTGGTGACTGTTTGTTGGGACCTTACTTGCTACCGCCCCGATTGGACGGCCGGAAATACCTAATATTTCTCGAGACAGTGTTACCGACTTTTCTGGGCGCTGTTCCTGCTCATATCCGCCGAGATATGTGGTATCAACATGATGGGGCTCCAGCCCATAGCACAATTGTTGCTCGTGATTACCTGAACCGAACATTCGGAGCTCGATGGATCGGTAGAGGTGGACCGATTGCTTGGCCACCCAGGTCACCTGATTTATCGCCCATGGATTTCTTTTTGTGGGGGGCCATGAAAGACCATGTGTATGAGACCCCCGTCGACAGTGAAATGGACCTTGTTGCACGAATAGTGGCCGCCGCAGGCATTGTCCGTGATATGCCAGGCGTTTTTGAAAATGTTCGGCGGTCAATGCAACGGCGCTGTGAATCCTATGTCCGTGTAAATGGTCGCAATTTTGAGCACCTACTGTGAACCTGTACTTTACCTTGTTGGAATAAAAGTCACATTCGTTACCACTTAACTGTATTGTTTTCTTGTGTTCACTTTACTTGTCCATTTTGTTCATGTAGATGACGTTTGCGGACATACTTTCCTATGTGAAATTGGTTTCCTGACGTATTCCCTACCTCCCCACGAAATTAGAACGATAAGTTTTGAATCACCCTGTATTTGTTATCTGAATGAAGGAAACATTAAAAGATAGACAAGAAATTGATATGGTGAAAACATTATACTAGCACTGATATACAATGATATGATGACTGTATACAGCCGAAATGAACAATGTTTGCGCAATATATTAATTTAAATATTAAAATAAATTATAATACAGTAAACTTCACACTCATTGTTTTGAGACTCCTTATAATCGTTAGGTCCTCAGCTGTAGCTTAGTTAACTTATGCACCTTGGGTACGCAGCTCGTTACTAGTGGTCAACAGGTTGGGAAGATATGATTCCTTCCCTACCTGGGTTTACTCTAATATACAGCATGGTTTGTGCAGTTGGGTAGGTAATTATAATATTAATTTATATAATTTATTTATGGTACATAAAAATATTTAAGTTAGTGTTCAATGTTAATTTTTCTACTTTAGACCCATCTACTTTGTTTCATTTTCATCATATCAGAAATATTTATAAATACCAAATTTTATTGTTTTCTTATCAAAATAAGCAATGGGTAGAGAGTAAACGCATAAAATTCAATTTATGAGTGGTAATGTTTGAAATACCGTTGGCAAAGAAGAATATTCTCCAGAGGCACTTCGCTTATTTGACACGAAAATTTTACCATTCTTTACCACTGGATATGAGATATAAAAACAATTTGACTGTCTTCAAAAAGAAATTACATACACATACTTAACTGTTATGAATCCTACTTTACGGTCAATCTTTTAAAAATTTTATTTATAATTAATGAATATCATTTCTTTTATTTTTGATGTATCAAGTTATATTAAGAATTGTTTGTTATTCCAATTATTGGTTGCCTAGAGTTTTAATATGATATTGGTAATTAAAACGGAACCTGGATGGGCAGTTTAGCCCCTAGGTGTATGCAATAACTAACATTATGTGTGTTTTTCATTTTTCTCGCTCTTTTTTTATCGGTTTTGGTGTATTTGAGTTTTCACCATTGTTATTGTTACATGTATGAAAATTTGTGATATATATATATACGTATGAATTATGAGTGGAAATAAATACTACTACTACTACCTTGGAAAAACTGATTTTACAAACATATAGATAAACTTAAAATCTAGCAAACGATGAGCGAAAAGTCATAGGAAAATTAAAACATGAAAACAATTATCTTAAACTACCACTCGTTTTATAACTTAGGTTAATTGAAGTATGAACTCTTCGTTCAAACAATATACACCATTCAATCACAACAAGTAGTATATAACAGATATACCTTAACGATATATCCAATTTCACGAAAAACAGATGTTATTCAAAATGCACCAATGATACTTTCCTACATTTCCTAGTGAATGTACGATTGTACATCAACATGATTTCTTTCATATAGCAGATAATTTTCAGCATAGGCCTTCAGACGACCTCAGCTTCTCAAAAGAAAAAACATTATGTTATTCAACAGAAAGCAATTAGACTATATCTCGGACAATTTCCTACAGCCCCAGTGCTTTCCCTCAGGATGGAGGCAAACCATCCTCCCCTGGAAATCAGACGGAAATATACACTGCTTAACCATTTCCTCAGAATATTCACCTGTCATTATTGACACCCACTCTTAAAGAAACTGACATGTTCCTCTGGGAAATCCCACATCATCCGGACTATCAGAAACAGTAACTTCGTTCATGAGGCTATTAAGTTCTCCAACAATATACTAAATTTTCCAACCACCCCTGAACATTGGACACGGATTTGGCCAGACATCACCTCCTCACACCCTTCATTATTCACAAAACACTCCCCTGGCAACTTCCTAACAAATACATAATGACAAACATAATCAACCATATTCCCACACAGCACCTTATTGTTTACACAGAAGGCTCCCTGGACAAAAACAACCTACAGTTACAGGAGGAATATTCATCCCCTCACATAACATTGAACAAAAACTTAGATTCAGTCCAGATCTTAATATCATGGAAATTGAACTCGCAACTATCAGAGAAGCTGTCAAATGTTCTCACACATTAATCAACGACACATAGACACACATTACTATCCTTACTGACAGCAAAGCAGCAATGCTCAATCTTCTAAAAAATCCAGAAAAAAACAGATGACAAATCTCTGGCCTACAGCACCTTGAGTGACATTAGTCTGTTTTCTCACATACACAACATTAAATTCCACATCTCTTGGATCCCTGGACACAGAGGTTTGTAGGAAGAAGCTGCCAAACCGACAACTCCAATCAGTTAAAGAACTATCACACCCATTGTTGTCCGCAACCCGGTGAATTGGTTGATATTGCAAAAAAACACTTACTGCCATTGCAGTGGAATCATACTATGCAAAGAGATCAGGCGACACCATCAGGATCCAGACAAAATGCATCCCCGATTTTAGAGCCTTATTTAGAGTCCTAGAACATGATAAACAGGCCTTCAACACTTATCAGCTAAAAGCTGAAAAAAAAAATTGAAGATCATTATCAAAAACCTTCCGGATGATATCTCAAATGATGACCTCTCGGAGGAGCTCAAACAACTAGGATTTTGTATACATAAAGTCACACAACTGAAGAGAAAAAACGGATAAATTTCTTCTACAGATTTTCCTAGTACAGCTTCCCAAAATCGACTCCAATAAGAAAATCGACAATAGGGAAATCTTTTCCACATAAAATCACCAATGAATCCTATCGGAAACGTAATGGTTCAACACAATGTCACAGGTGCCAAAGATATGGGCACACCCAAAAGAACAGCCATGACCCACCTTGATGTGTAAAGTGTGCTGGGCATCATATAGCTACGACTTGTGAAAGGGTCCCAATGGTTGATCCCCCAAAGTGTGCTAACTGTGAGGAGGGCCACAATGCCAATTATATAGGTTGCGAATTCTACTCCAAGATTCTCCTAAAAGAAAATAAAAATACGCTAAATAAATCAGAATTAACCATTCCTGGGAAACCTTCCACATCCACAGTGTATCTGCTGATAAAACCTTTACACAAGCCACAGCTGGTGCGAATAAGATCACTAGGAAGTACCCTGAGTTATCAAAACCTTCAATTTCAAAGGATATTCGCATATATCATGCGACCTCTCCTCCGCTCGTGCATTCGCAGATGAATAAAGGGTAAAGCAGTAAATGGGTCCCAATCAAAAGGAGTAGCACAAACTGCTCCTGGGGAAACGACTTTTTTTTTACCGATGTTAAGGAATTCATTCTCAACTTTCAAAAATACAGCATATTTGAAGCTTTAAACAAGTGTTAAATGTTTATTAACCAAATCAAAGAGGCCTCTGACCTAGTAAGATAAACATTGGCATGGGATTATTCGTCTATTTTATCGGACTGTGGAAACTACATGGATAAACACCAAACTAGAAACCACTTTCATGTTGTCTCTTGGAACCGTAATGGTCTGAAACAAGACTTAGTTGAATTCCGACAATTTCTTGACAGCAATAGGGTTGACATTGCACTTCTCTGCGAAGCACATCTCCGATTCTGTTATATAATTAAAATCCCAAACTATCAGGTCTATAGAACAGATAAGAGAACATAACAGAGGAGAGGGACTGCTGTTGTTATCAGGAGATCCCTGCCCCACTTCCATAATTCTATAATTAATCCTTCAATGATAGAGGCCACACAGATAACTCTCCAACTTACTAACTATGGAGATATCAGGATTATTGCAGCCTTCAAACCTCCTAATGCTCTGTTATGCAACTCTGACCTAAATAATCTTCTTGCACAAAACTCTCCCAGTTTATTAACTGGAGACTTAAATGCTAATCACAACCTGGAACTCTAGGATGAATAATGAAAATGGGAATATCCTAAGAGACTATATCAATATAACCTCATTATAGATGCGCCCCAGGAATCCTACATACTCTATGTACAGACCCGATGTCTTTGATGTAATTTCTGGTCATTTCTACACATTCTATGAGATTCACACATCTCATCAAATAAGTTCTGATTTAATTAATTAATTAATCATGATTTAATTAATATTTTACATTCAACTTTATAAATAGGCATTTTGCTGAAAAATGTCACTGAAGATAATTTAAAGATCTCACTCAAAAGAAAAGCTGACAGTTTTTAACTTATTATTATAGATATTGGATAGGAGAATGGAAACAGTTCCATGCTATCTCAACAGAAAATCACATTTACAGCTCAATAATTTCTTCAACGTGATTCTTATTTAAAAATATTTATAAGGAAAAATTAGAGATCCAGATCAAATCCGTCTAAATTTCTATTTTAAACAATATTTGTTCAGTATTGATAGAGTTACAAACTGTGGAATATTTCAAAGTCTACAAACATGAACGCCAAAATTAAAAAAACAACAACATTGAATTGCATCCTGTACTCCACTAGAATTAATTACGATTTCTAATCTGTCAATCTACTTTAATTAAATTTTGGGGTCAATTTTTTGTGATCTGTTACATATTCCAGCTTTCATAATTTATTCATCTCTTTGAATACCGAAAAAATACTGCTGAGAAATCGAGATTTAGATAGATTTGATTGAAATCGTTTATTTAGACATATTTATTATTAAAAATATTATTGAAGTGATGGGCTCTGAATGTGATTTTCTATCGAGATTAAATGGAACTGTTTCTATTTTTCTGTCCATTACTTGTATATAAAAGGCTTAATTCTAAACAGGCAGATAGGCGGTTCTTGTAACGCCACCTTGTGACGTTTTCAGTGGCAAATATTTTAGATTCCCTCTGGTTCCTGGGGTAATTGAGCGTTCGATAACAAATTTCGTGTCGTGATCCCACTTAAACCGTGTTAAGAGATCGTGTTCCTTGAGCCATGGCTCCTGAAGTATCCCTCTGAAAGGGTCAGAAATTTCTGGGGATGATGCTGTCGCCTACTTTCGGAACGGTGCAGTAAGTTATCGACAGAGAGTTGTGAATGGAGTTATAATGCGTTGTAGATTGGAAAGTTATGAATGTGACTGGCGTTAAGCTGGGTACAGCTAATATTTAAATATTTATTCAAGTTCAACACATTAAAAGGCAAATCCTGGTGTTATATACACTTCCGAACTGTTTTTTCTTGATAATTAAAGATAACTGACAGAATCATAACACCAACTTCCACAACCACAATTTAATAAGAGCCTTGATGTAAAAATTATTATTTACGCTTTAGTTAACTTTTGAGGTAAACTGTTATAGTCAGTGATGCTTCTGTTAAATGCATAAGCCATCATAATTTATAAATATTTAATAACTCGGCAGTAAAGTATCACAGATGCCCTGGAAACATATGACACATGAAATAGCTGATTCAGGTGAGTTCAGTGAGATCTTCAAATAATATCTAGTAATATTAATCTAAAAAGAGTATATTTTCAAAATCGAATCATATGGTTACCTCCGAGCATTTTCGGTGCTAAATCTGGTGAATATGTACCAAAAATATAGTGGCTAAACACTCTAAATCTTAAAATACATTCTCTGTAAAACATAGCAAGTTTTTTTTTTTTTTTTTAAGAATATAATTTTTATTCATAAGAGTGAAGAATACAAATACATTTACAATTTTACCCGCAAAGCTAAATAGCTTATCTGCAGGAAAATGAATAAATTATATTAAACATAGGTCATTCAGCCACAAAAATGGTGTACATCAAATAAATCCACAAAACACAACACAAAAAAATCAGCTAACTAGAAAAAACCAAATATTTTTTTAATTCCATTTTAAGTCTTCTAAAAGAATCTATATTTAGTAATTCTTTTGGAATAGCATTAAATATAAGTGGTACTTGATATTCGGAGGTATGTTTCCCGTAATTATTTCGAAAATTTGGCAATTTGTAATAACCTTGGTTTTGAAGTCTTGTATTTTTGTTATGTTGAATTTTTAGTTTGTAAGTTTCGTCAAAAAAATTTTTAATTATTACATCATATTTATATAAATTGCTGTAGGACAAAAGATTTAAAAATTTTAATCTATCGGTGGAAGTTTTATAAATTTTTACAAATGAAACGGAATAATATTTTTAGCTATTATAGACTGCAGTTTTTCTATTTTATTTATGTTAGTTAAGTTAGTTGTTCCATGCACAATTATTCCATAATTTAAAATAGATTCGCATATTGCTTTATAAAATATTACACAGGTTTCCATATGTAATACGTATTTCAGTTTTTGAATTTTTATCGCCGATATTCTCAAGCTTTCACATATGTGGGATATATGGGGGATTAATTCATTTTAATACCATAATATAAATCAGAAATCTTTTTCACAGCTTTGTAATATGAATTTGTATTAACAATGTCTTATTGTGAATATGTACATCAAAGAAAACAAATTCATAACAGTAAAATGATTCAGGTCACTTCCTTCAATCAGTCTCTCCAGAAACGTAAAACATTTCGACACGCAGTATTTCAGAAAAAAATATATATGGAAAAAGACTATATGCTTCGTATTTTTCTATCACACTCGAATCTTTCAAGACATATAAGCAAATAAATTCGTGAGAGAATTTTGTGAAGAAACTTATAATCGACAAAAATTTAAAAATATTTAGCAAATGAAAATTATCTGTGAACATTGAAAATGTGTTTATAAATGTTTCATTTCATGACGTTTTAAATCAGTTTTCTGAGCTAATGACTTTTCACAGTGTTTACACATGAATGGTTTTTGTAGCAAGTAGGTTCGTCTGTGAATAGATAAGCCGCATTGCTGTCTGAAAAACTTGCTACAAAGATCGCAAGAAAATGGTCGTTTTCCTATGTGGATACGAAGATGAGCTTTAAGATGATTCTTCTGTTTGAAAGTCTTTCCACACCAGCAACACTTGTGAGGACGATCTCCAGAGTGGATCAACATATGGCACTTGATGTTGGTTACCCAATCGGTAGAGTAGGGACAAAATGAACAAGGATATCTCCGACCGTTTCTTTCCGTCGATAACTCTTCTTGTGATTGGTGAGAAATTGTATTGATGTAATCCAGCACTGGCAGATGTCATATTCATAAACACGTCCACCTTTATTTAGAGAAAAACAAATGATTCATTAAATCATATTCATTTAACTGAACTGTAGATATTTAAAACTAATAGAGGGTAAAAGTTTTATTTACTGCAGTGAATTATGAAATGAAAAAGAGAATTTAAACTGATATAATAAACTCCAAATAAAAATATATTCCTAAATGTTTCCTTTTTTATTAATTAAGACCGCAGTGCTACATGTTTAAAAGGATTAAAATTATATCAGAAAATCAAAAATATAAGTAAAGTTAACCGAATTGCTGGTAATTAATAAGTAACAATCAATATGTAAATATCATTCAATGATTAATAATCAGCTAATAGCCTCTGAGCGGCATTTCCATGCAGCTCGGACGTAAAACAATCCAAATACATACTCTTGTGATCAGTTGTCGGTTTACGAAAATATGGTGAAAGAAAACTGTCATCAGCCAACAAATGACAAACGAAATGCAACAGGAAGATAATTCACATAACAGTAGGAAACATAAAATACATAACTGATTATATTTAAGTGTCTCAACTCTAGTGAAAGAAGAGTTTTTATCCTTTATCAACACAATAGCCCAACCCAGATAACAATTTTTCCCCATTCAAGTTGCAATGTCAATCATGGCCCACAGATTAAGAAAGTTCTATAATATGTATTATCCATTCATTCTAAAGCTTCCGATTCTGACTAATTCAATTAGCATTTAGTTGGCCAGAGCAGGGATTGTTTCAAATAAACACCAATTTAGAAACAATCTATGGCTGCAACTTTCTAAAAGAATTTAGGTGTGGACTTTGCCGTGTGTTATTGTCCAGAAATGGTCAGCTTGCTGTGAAGGTGATCCCACAAGCAAACATAGGTTAGGATGGGGACACAGCTGCAACTTTAGTAAAGTAAAAAAGCTAAATCGAAAACAATTCTTATCTTTGATTAACATTCACCTATTAGGAAAAGGGGAAAAATATTGTTCAATTTGGAGGCTGATTCTTGTAAGTGTAAAACTAGAAAAACCCTAAATTTCGGATTTTCAAAGACGAAATAGGATTTTCAGATCCTAAATAAGAATCGGAGAAAATCCATTAAAAGCGGAGTAGTTGGCAGTTCTGGAAGTGAGTTCGAATCCCACTCACGACAAAACCTATTTCTTCCAGATTATTATTTCAATAGGGATTTAATTAGGTTGTGGTATTTTACTTCTGAGCTGTACTTCTTTGACACAATGGGCTAAAATGGCATATTCCGAAGGAATTTTGGAAGCAGCTGTATCAGCTCTCTTCTTCCCAACTGGATTCCCAACTGTAGCTGTTATCTCTCTTGCTGTTATTAACTCAGCTGTTATCTAGATATCAGATCTCTGATATCCAGATAACCACCGCAGTGCAAAAGAAAGGGTCTCCATTCATGCAGAAGGAAAGCAGGGCAATTACAATAG
The DNA here is from genome assembly GCA_038380435.1 of Ryuthela nishihirai. NCBI lineage: Eukaryota > Metazoa > Arthropoda > Arachnida > Araneae > Heptathelidae > Ryuthela > Ryuthela nishihirai. The sequence goes on from JAWZYU010000011.1 coordinate 92,383,714, forward strand.
TGGAAAAATCCCAGGTATATTAACATTCCCTGTGATTCTCTTAGAAAAGGAACTAATTTGGGTATAGAAGAGAATATTGGTGGAAAGAGCTATTTAACATACACATTAATGAAATAAGGAATCATAATATTATATAAGAGTCGTAATTCCTGGCGTGTGATATTATCGGTGGCATAAATAGCAGTTTCGTCGTTCTTAAATAATATATACTGTGAACATTTTAGCCTTTGAGAACGCTGCAATAATTTAAATGCAGCGAAATATCTAATCAATCAAAGCGCTATGAACCACATACTACTTTGTATCACCCGTCAGTAGTTTTGCAGACCTTACTGCATGTTGTGTTGTGTCGTAGATGCTCTTAGCATGTTGTGTCGTGTCGAAGACGCTCTCTGCATGTTCCCACATAAAGCTTTAAAACAGCATTGCCACATATTCCTAGAAAAAATTTTTTCTTCCAAACTCTGAGATCTAAGCGATTGACTGTATTGCATTGCAAATAAAGGTAATAACAAAATATCTCCTCAAGCAGCTGCCTGTCACAGCGGTCTGACAGGAGTTGGCGTCAGCGAAAAGTTCCTTCAAAGCAGTTAAAATCAGCGAATTTTTTTATCATTGTTTGTTAAATTAAAATTATTATTATTATATTTGTTCGTTGTTACTATTGTTTTAATTAGTTTCGATTTTAGCAGTCAATATGACGAAAAGTCTTCGAAGTTTCGTGATGTGAAACGTTAAGATATTTCGGATAATGTGTTCGAGATTTCGAAATCATTTAAAATTTCACAGACAGAGGCTTGTTGGAACAACTGTTAAAGAAATTTCCAACTTTTTTAAGAACTTAACTCTAATAGCAGATAAAATTCTTTCGTACTACTTATTTGTAGTGTATAATGTTACTTTACTGCATTTCATTATACAGAATACATTTTGGTCATCCGCTCGATTTCCTCATAATGACATTTCATTGCAAATATAACCCTTTTCTTACCGTACCGGCCGATGGGCTGGGAAAAGGTAGGTTCAACGAGTGAATTTTCCTTCCCATCTGTGCATCTCTTGCTCATAAGGTTCATATGACCATCAATTAGCGTCTAACTGCTAATAAATGACTAACTGCCTGACTAACTACTCTAAACGGTGCCTACGTAATGGGAATGCCTGTCGATTACCGCGAATCTCCGTGATAGCAAGCGCGTAAGGTAGCTTCAGAAGTTGAATATACTTAATGACCAATTAAATATTAATTAGTCATTAAGGATATTAAACTAAATTAAATATTATTTATAAAGAAACTAAATTAAAATATGTACTTAATGTTAGCGTAGGTTAGCTTACCGTGCAACGGTAAGCTAACCTAGGCTAACCTTAAGTATATATTGATCTGATGGAAGTCATATGGTAAAGATTCAGACAGACAGTTAATCAAATACTGTATTAAATAAATATCTAAAATCTTTCTTAGAGATATAACGGGAATAACGATTTAAACTATCCATAATGAAAAATATGTTTAAAAATAATCGTGTTACAAGTGAAAATTATTATTCAATAAAAACTGAAATTATCTAGTGTTTATCCAATAATATTATTTAACGGTAATTCTTTAAAGAACAAAATGTAATTATTTAAATTACTATTGCAATAGAGCTTATTGATAAGTGAAATGCACAAGCAATAGATTTAAGCAATATTATTTTGATATTAATATCCGACTTTTTTCGTTAAGCATGGAGTGGAAAATTTGTTAAAAATATTAATGATTAAAAGTGATAGCTTTTAAATCTAATAGGTCCAAAGGTGCAGAATTGACTCTTTATATGTTAGCCTTTTTACTTCATTTTCATCTCCTGACCTACAGGGCCCCTCATGCTTTTTTGCTTGTTTAAAAGTAATGTTTTTTAATCACGTCAATTGACGATTTTACATAAAGTAGTTCAATTTTCATTTTTCAGTTTAGAAGGATAAAGGGGCTCCATTTAGAATATAGCTCTAAGGCTTTTATTTAAAATTTTGTTTCTGGGCACCCATTTAGAACTTGGATCTAGGTCTCCCAATTGCTTAATGCACCCTGGTTCATACATATATTTGTGCAGTTCAAAACGCTGACAAACTATTTTGAACTTCTACATTCCATTAGTCATATAAGAGTCTGGTTTAAGAAGAGATGGGAGGGTCCGGGTCCGAAGAAAATTAACGACATTTTTACTACTATTACGAGCACAATTTTTTTTAAAGGAACACATTATTTGAATTAGTGAAAATTTTCAAACTGATGGTAAAAATATTATGCTCAAAGAGTGCTATAGCATTATCTTTCCATGTTATTTCAAAGGGAATCTAATTTCGGAGCTCTATAACAAGGAGGGCCAAACTTTTGGATACTGCCATCGACTTTTAAGACAGAATATCTTTCGTGATCCATCATATCACTAAGTCATAAAAATGATTTAACACTGCTTGACCTGCTAAGCATCAAATAACAATTTAGCATCAAACATATTAACGTGACATTGTTACATTAATTAAAATACAATATTTTCTACCTAAAACTGGCAGCTACGCGATCGACATCGACTGTTTGACAATCTCTGCTCTGTAACATCTAAAATATGCATTTAATAGAGAAATGTGATGAAGATTGCAGAATGGTAATTGTAGACCCGCCATGGTTAGATTCTTTACCAGCCGCTCGTGTGTGAGTGTGTGCAATAGGGTATTTGTCTTTACCTTTTCAGGATGCTGCTGCCATCTAGGTGGCCGATAAACACAACTCAGATTTTAAATATACGCATTTGATGCATTTATTGAAAGAATGACTGAAGTTAACAATAACCAAATTCATTTAGATCTCATCATCAACATTCGTTCAGTATTTAAAAAAGTTATTGAAGTGGAATGTTTAATAATAAATTATCTTGTTTAATAAAAATTCATTCATAATTATCTAATATCGAAATAATCATTATGCAAACGTTTAAAATTTATTTATTAATAAATGATTTGAAACAATACGTATTATTTAGGTTTCAGTTAATATCTGAGGTAAATTCTTGTGACCCATTACTGTTGTGAAATTATTCTAGATTCCTTAATTCCTTAAATACTAGACGAATGCTGTTCAAAATCAAGATTTAAATAGATAAGATTATGATCTTTAATTTATTTTCAAAAACGTTTTTCTATTAATGAATATTTTAGGACATATAGAACTTCGAAGTTAGATCCCATTCGCATAACACGGAAATTCTCTAATACTTTGATAGCGCAATCCTTTACCAATGTTCCGTATATTGTAAAGATATTTATCATTTTGAGCTAATGGGAATTACTTTCCTTTGCTCACAATTACTTCGAATACAAAACATTTATTCAAAGGGGATCTCTGAAACTTTTCCAATTGTTCATGTCAATGTTACGATGCCGACATATTGATTTCAGCCCTTGTCTCGCAGATCGAGTGTGGAAGGGATTCGATAGAAAGTGAGTGTTGGTTCATAAATTTCGCTTCTGCAAAACATCACACAGCACTACACCGTCTTTCAGACTTCTAGTTAAAGAAGGCAGATAGTAGACAGAACAGTAAATAAATTACATATGAACAAAACCGTATCAGAATCCAATTTTAAAACTAGCGGTAAACAGCGTAATAACGTACACTTCTACAAAGCATGTAGCAAGCAAAACAGCGGATAGCCAGCGTCACAGCGGGCGAAAATGTAACGAGCGCTGCTGTCGCTTCACGTCTTTATATCGGCAGACATTCCCATTACGTAGGCACTGGTAAATATAGTTTTATATTGGATTAGACAGTTCTCAACTGTCAGGTAAAAAATATCCAACAATATTAAAAGCATGCTGATTTCCTTTGATGAGTTTATTAATTTGCACCAAAGTCCATCTTCTGCCATACCCTTAAACAAAAAAAACTGCAAGTGTATGTTTACTGTCGATATCAAATAAGAAAAAAACCTCATAAATATATTTCCCTATATTGAATTTGTCACTGATTTCATATGTAAATCATACCAGTATTACCCAACATTGGCTCTGTATGCTTTCAATTATTCGTAATATTCCCGTCCCCTCTCTCTCTCATCACCTCTAATTCTAGTGTCAGTTTAAATATCATTTAAAATTTCGCTTTCCATGTCACTTCTCACATTTTCTCTCATAAATTTCATTTATGATAAATCACATAGGTTTCAATGATAATTATCAGCCAAAATATGTCTCAAATTTAAATAAAAAATTTTCTTCAATCATTTAATAAGTAATTTTCAATCACATAACATTTGAGAGATAATCACCAAGTGGTTAGTGTACCTGGCTATGGAATACAGTGACCAAATGTTGAGCCATAGGGTATGTATGGTATTTTCTTTTATCAGGTATTACTGCTGAGGTATTGTTTTTCCCAGAGAGATCTGGCAGGCTGTATCAGATTTCTGTTGCAAGTAAATGCTATAAGGATAATTTTTCGGCTTGTAGTATACAATGATCATCATGGTACATGATGTGCCATATATAAATTTTTATTTAGTCATATGTAAGTAGAAATTTAGTGAAAAGTTTGAATGCTAGCTGAACAAAAGACCAGTGTAATTTAGCATGTAGAATGTGAGAAGTAGATGACAAAGCAAAATTTTCAACTTATTATAGAAATTTGCACAGGAATAAGAAAAGTGACAACTACAGAATGAGTGCAAAATTTAAGCCCAGTAATATTTTAAAATTATATGAAAGATGTTATATATTATTTGCTTGTTAAATCATCAATAAACTTTGTGAAGCAAAATATATTCATTTGGTGATGAGTAATGTTGAAAATATCGCATATATTTTCTTGATACAACTATGCTCACCAAATGTATTACTTTTTGCTCTGTCATATTTTATGTTCTAAGAGAAAACGTTACTGAAATTAGTTGGGTTGTTTTTCCTCTGAGCGGCACTTTTTTGCATACCATGGGCTAAATGGCCAGGTCACATGGGGCCGAAGGCTCAGAGAAGGTTGATGGAGGGGACCCACTGGAACAATTATTGGAAAACAGATGGTAGCCTTCCGTCAAGGCCATACTGCGTGTTCCTTAACGTGCACAAGGAATGGCGCTCCCGCACACGGGGCCACGGTTTAACGTCCCATCCGACGTACGGCGGCCTTTCCAAGCCGATCGGTGTCCCCTACTGATCGTGGGTGGGCGGGGAATTTTGCGGAAATAAATATCAACACTGACCTAGCTGGGACTCGAACCTGGGAACTGCAGATTATGAGCGTGGCACGCTACCGACTGGGCCAGCCCCGCCCCACTGAATTCAGCATTTCTGTGAATACCTAGAAGCAATTTTGCAGAAGGAATATATGTGAAACCTAAATACATCAGTATAAATAATATATACACAGGAGAGAGAGAATGAATTTAAAAAAAGAACAATATTCAAAATATATGGTAAAGATATTATTACTACCATACTGCAGAAAGAATATATGATTTCAAGATAGAGCTTATGCAGTATAGCAACTGAGAATTGCAGCTATGTGCCAGACACATTTATAACAAGTCTCATCCCCTTCATTCGATTCTTACACTCTATATTCGATTACGACATCGCCGCATCCTTCGCTCTAATAAAAAAATATTTTCTACTCCCAAATTTTACAAAGCTAAGTACGGTGAAACTTCTTTTGCCTTTCAAGCAACCTCAACTTGGAACTCTCTACCGAGCGATATCACTTCTTTAAATTCTAAAAAAAAATCAAAAACTATATTACTCGCCTCCTATTAGAATATTGAAACGTTTGAATAACAATATCTCCTCACCCCTATTCCCACTCCCCATCTTTGCGCTTAGTCTGGATTATCGCAATCTTTCGTCTTTTCTCTATTCATTTATTTAATATTACTCTCTGTTGTATTAAACCTTCCTTTTCTTCCCCCTAAGTTTTCTCTGTTTTTTATTTATCATATTTCACATTATATGTTTGTCTTCGTCTGTGTATCTTGTTTTTTGTTGATTATATATCATGTAATTATGCAATTCCTGTAAATATGTTTGTCGTTTTGTACTATCATTAATATTTCTTTTTAATTTCTGAAATGTACTGGAGCACCAAGCCGCTTGAACGTTTAAATTAATATCCAAAATTACCTGTACCTTGGCTTTTCTGTAACCACCTGCATGAAATAAATTATTATTATTATATTATATCATTGGCTGATTTCACTATCAATTTAAAATCAATCAGTGATCTTATATTGCACTAATTGAGGAATAACTAATATCTCATTGAAATGTGAGAACTGTTGCTGCATCAACTGCACAGTCTCTGAGTTGCCAAACACGCTTCTACAAAAAGTTAAATATTGCAACTTTAATGCCTTTGATATTAAACCAAGATTCACCACTAATTGTGATATTACAATGCTTTTTGCTAAGTTTTGAAATTTGTTAATCGGCCCTATAGTATATAGTATTAAATACAATAAAATTTTCTGTTGAGGAAAAACATTTTAAGTTTATCCTTCAAACTATTTGCAGGGTAAATTTTTTTTTTGTAGAAAAAATCTATATCCCCTCAAGTAGCTGCTTGCCACAAAGGTCTGACAGGAGTCTGTATGCCAGAGTTGAAGGTCAGAGAGGATGGCAGGATAACAACACGAACGTCAATGCCTTACCCGGATCCCTTAGATCAGTAGCCAAGCGCGCTAACCACTAGTCCACTGGACGGCACAAAAATTCCGACGAAATGAGCTGCTTTATTTTTTGTAGTCTTAGTAGTTTACATATTTTCCCAGTGAGAGCTACATATATATAATCCATATATTCTAATTCCACCATTCCTTTTTCTTTGAACTTGGAAATTAAGGAAATGTCAATATTCTTTTCGAAATTGTACTGCAAACATATATGCATTTCTTATATGGAAAAAACTTGTGATTTCCAATGAAAAGTGATTTGTTGAACAGATTCTGAATTGATCTTCAACATAAGTATTTTCCATTTATGATATATACATTCATAACTTTTAAATACCAATTATATATACCTTAATAAATGTGGAATAATTTTTTTTGGCCACTTTCACTTATAAAGAATAAATTACTACATAAAACCGTAAAATGTTTCTGTTTCTATTGCATTCTCTTAGTTAAAATATAAATATAAGAATTGAGGAGTTAAAACTCTGAAGTTTACTTTCATTATAGTACAAATCATCATATCAGTTGCTTGTAAAAAGACTTCTAACTTTCGATATTTTTTTATCTCCTCCATATGACGGGATTTGTAGAACAAATACATTTTGTTTATTTTTTTCCCAGTACTCAAGACTAAAATTAGTTGAATACTAATATCACCGTTTTTGCGATGTACTTATAATTTTCTACCGAAAGCAAACGGTGAACCATAGATTTTTTTCATGTCTACAATTTACGATTTTTTTATCTCCATATGACAGGATTTACAAGAAAAAAAATTCATTTATTTTTCTATTTCTTTCCCAGTAATCAAGACTAAAATTGGTTGAATACTAATTTTCCCATTTTTGCGATGAATTTAAAAGTTTTGAAACGTCTTTTTGTCCAAAACAAACAATGAACTCTTATCTTGTTCTAGCCTACGACTCTCCTATAGCTCCACGCTGGTGACGTCACAAACAGAATGTTCGGGCCTGGTAGAGCCCTTTCCTGTGCATGTCAGCGAACATGTAGGTGGAATTAATTGAGATTCCCCTCTGTACCCTAACAGCTGTTTAGTGGATCCTTTTCCTCAACAATTGCTTCCAAAGTTTCACATTAGCTTCAGTTCTATAACCAATATTTAATAAATTTTCTCAATTAAATCCTTTGTATGATGCTATTTTGTTTAAAGTGGCAAATGTTTTTTATTTTAAAAAATTGAAATATGAAGATATAACGAGTATTGAAAAGAGACTGGCAACATTCAGCAGATAGCAAAACATTCATTAATACATTTTAGTATGGAAAAAAATTAAAATGTTAAATTCAGAGTGAGGAAATAAATGTATTATACTTCTAATTTGATTGCATGTTTTAAATAATTTGATTCCCTCCCAGCATGGAGAAATATCTGAGATTTTATTTCACCGCTCCCTCAAATAATCCTGCACAGCGTTTTACTTCCGATAACTACCTTCCGTTTGTTTAAATAATAAAGGCGGTAGATTTCCTTTTCGTATACTCATCCTCTGTGAAAATGTATCTGTGGAATGTTTTCGTTCGAACCCCGTCCAAAATTATTTATGAAATATTTGGAATTTTAGAAATATATTAAAAATTTGTCTTCTGTTGGGATATGAATTAACGAAATATTACGATATGAATAATCCGAATCATCCAATAACTTTAATATCTCCTTCTAAAAGGAAGAAAAAATTTAATCAGATATTACAAGCGATCTTGCGAAACTAAATAAATATTTCAAAAATTAACGAAGAATGAACAATAGCTGATAAAATAGTTGATATTTTTCAATAAATGAATTTTTAAATATTATTTTTTTAAGTTCCATGATATATTTCTAGAAAAATTATTGCTGGAAACTGAAAATGCAGAAAGATCTCTTTTGTCTTTTGTATCAAAATCTGAGTCCAACTTGTTGATGTATGGATCTTAAAATTGGGATATATAATATTTATTTTTATATAAAGGGGCCTTAGGATAATAAATCCTTAGGCTGAGAAATTGTTGAGTTTCCCATGGAACGATACTAGAAAGCCAAATTTGGACCTCGGCATCCTGAAGATCGTACTGTACAGTATTAGGGAATAAAGGATTCCTAATACATTAAGAATAGGAAAAAATTCCGGTGCCTAATAGGATGCAAGCTATTTAATTAAAGGATAAGCCTACACGGAAATTAAACAGTTGTTGTTGTTGTTATTAGAAAGGGAAGTGAAATCGAAAACCAGAGAAATTAAAAACATATCATCAAGCGAAACCAGACATATGAAAAACATATCATCAGGCGAATACTAGCCATGAGGTGTGACAGGAAACTTTCCTATACACTTAAGTACTGTTTTTTTATGGGAATGAATTGCATTTTTTCATAAAGATGTTGATCAAGTCCGTATATACCTTGAATATGAACAAAATTCTTGCATTATTCAAAGCAATGTGGAATCGAAATTGCTTATTTGTAACTTCATTCTCGCTTAAAACGCTTCATGATAATTACCCGGCTTATCAGATAAACTTATAAAGAAATAATTATATTAGCAAATACTGCAATTATTACTTCTGTTTTCATTAGATTCGAATAAAGTCATTTTTGTAGCACATTTTTTTGCTTCCCAAACGTGGACAAAAAACTAAAGATTTCATTTCCGCGTTTCGTGAAATATTTCTTCAGAGCGTCTTATTTCGAATAACCATCTCCCGTTTATTCGAAATTGAAAACTGATAGCTTCTCACGTTAATTTTTCAGCTTTCATGTTCCTTTTAATTGTAAAAGAATATTAATGAAATTCAATATTAAAAAATCGTTTAAGAGTTGAATTTACCTTTAATGTCATTCTCAAAAAAAGTAAATTCTCGGATATATTGGCTGAGTTGTTATTGTCATTGGTTATTATCACATTATACTGAAAGTTTCCTGTCACACCTCATGGCAAGCATTCGCTTGATGATATGTTTTTAATTTATCTAGTTTTCGATTTCACTTCCCTTTCTAATAACCAAAAAAACCTGCTCAATTCCGTGTAGGCTTATGCTTTAGTTAAATAGTTTGCATTGTATTAGACACAGAAGTTTTTTCCTATTCTTAATGTATTAGGAATCCTTTATTGCCTAATACTTTAAACTATAAGTATTCTACTTTAGAAGATAATGCTATAGTCACTACACGATACGTGCCTTGAATTGATTATGGTGGCAATGTATATATATTTTTCATATACTTTTTCCATTAGTCATGTATAAATTTGAAGAAAAATATGCTTTATGCTTAGGATTCCGCGAGATTTCCATAGCACTGAAATTTGAAGTTTGCTTAATACCCGGTCATTGATTCTCACTGCAGATTTATTATTAGCTAGCAATGTTTGCAAGACTCTAATTTTAATGAAGGTAACACAAAATAAAAAAATGGTAGTTTTTTGTGTGACAAGCAAAGGAGAAAAAAATTTTAAACTGATAACTATGATTAAAACCATGTATATTACATATTTCTAGCATTAAGAAAATCTGAAAATTTTTAACCCCAACTTATGGAGACTTTCTCAAAAGTTTTTTTTCAACATAATGTTGATTTTATTATAATAATTGGCTAAACAGAAATTTCTGATAGCATAAAGACCTCATCAGAATTAAACATTCTTCTCTAATTGCTATTAAATATAATCGGTTTTATTCTCAACGTAGTATTTGCTATGAAATGGTATGAATAATGACGTCTTTCAGAGATATCTATTATACCACATATTAAGGAAAAAGTAAATTTGTTTTTTAAAATAATTTTATTCAACAATGACATTTACAATTACTTTCACAGATTTCAACATTTTCTATAAATATTGATCAATAGAATGTGAAAATACACATACAAAATAATATTTCTTGTTATACATTCACAGATTGCGTTCATACATATAAGAATACAGAACATAAAAATAAGAAAATAAATGTTTCTTCTGATACATTCACATGTTGCGTACATCTGATTTTACTTTCCACTGCATTAATTCCATACAAGCGAGTGCATCTTCGACACTATCGTGACCATTTTTACTTTGTTGAATAAGTTTTCCCAAGTAACATTCAACAAGGGATTTCAAGGATCTCTTATACGGAGGACCACGATGGTGAGGAAACACAACTGATGTGTCCACAACTGTTCCGTGGATTATTTGCAGAGCTCTGAAGTCATTATCCAAGCCATGACCAACGATAATTGATTTCGAATGTATGAATTTTAAGAGCACTGTTTGAACATCTTTTAATGTAACTGTTACATTTTCTAGATCCTTCGAAGTTATACCACTATACCTAGTGTTGTAATCAATGATGGGATTAACTGGTAAAACAAATGTGTCATAGATCATATTGCAATCGGAATTTACAACACTTATTCTCGTTACTTCTAAACCTTTCAATGTAAAAGACATTTCACAATCGAGAAAATAGATTTCATGGCTGAATTCAGTATTTAGGTCATTCGTCTTTACACACTTCACTGCTTCTAGTGGACGGGGGGAACTTACGTGATAATCTTCTGTGACACAACCCATAAATGAATTCTTGCAGCAGGAAGTTTCTCGTCCAGTGCTTGTCATCCAAATTCTCCCCGGGTGATATGTGCATTTATTCGTTGCCTTATAACCTTCTTCATTCGTCACAGAATAAAAACTTTTGCAGCGGGTGCAGCATCTGTTTTTAGAGTCTGATATATCAGTAGTGTAATAGTCAAAGACTGCCATTCCTGGCTTTCCAGGTAATTCCAAGGGAAAACCGTTAGCTTTTAATTGTCGTGCAGTGAGCACATAAGGCTGCAATTGATAGTAAAGTTGCAGTTTCTTCTTGTCTCCAGAAGACGATTGTTCGATTATTGGTTCTGTGATTATTTTGCTCTCTTCCTCTTGATTACAGAGCTCCCGGAGCATTCTGGGAGGTATTACAACATACTGATCAGCAAATTCCTTTGGCATCTGTGAGACTAGAGAGTTTGTATCTAAGGCAAAATTTATGAAATCTATGTCTTCTTCCTTACGTCTCAAACAATTAAAATTATCCGGAAACCCATTTCTTTGGGCCTGAAAATATTCTTCCCTAATTTCATCATTTGGGACTAAATTACTCGTAGATACATTTAGATACTCGTAAGGTGCTTTCTTCAGCTTCTCAGTCATGGTTGAATCGTGATTCTTCTTGACCGCATCTAAACCAAGGGCACTTCTATCTTCTTGAGTAGGCTCACAGGATAATTGCGTATATTTCTGTCTGTTTCTTAGTAGCCATTCTTCCTGCTTCACGTTATCGTTCATATGTCCTTGAGACATACGATTCCCATTCTTCTGGAGGTTAAGAAATCCTTCTCTAGGATGAGAAAGTTCATCATTTGTTTTATCTAGTAACTGGGTATATCTCTTTCTGTTCATTGGTGCTGGCAGAGGCTCTTTGCTCATACTCTCCTGTTCGACATTATTGGTTGTAGCTCCTTTTGGCACATTTTCTTCATGAACAACAGGCGGTTCTGGGTTATCAGTAGGATGAACATCTGTTTGCAAGAGAAAAATGGTATTTGCCTCAAGGCTCTTTAATCGTTGTGCATATTTTTCACTCACGCTGTCCTGTTGGACATTGTTATTCGTAGCGGTCTCAGTCTTACGATTTTTATTCTCGTGGTGGTTAACAGATACCTCTCCGTAATCAGTCAGTTCAGGTTTTGTTGGACTTATAAATTTTGCATTTATCTTGCTGCTTAATAGTGTCGTTAAATAATCTTTGCTCATATAATCCTGTTCCATATTGGGGCTCTCAGCCACTGTAGACACAGTTGTTCCATTTCTTTGGAGGGTACAAATTGATTCAGGATCGTTAATCGAACAAACTTTTGAGTACCGTGAGATTTGGGCATTTGTCTTGCTTCTTATTTGTCGTGGCAGAAAGTCTTCACTCGCATTATCCTTATGAATTTTGGTTTTCTCATCCTCTTTAGTAATTCCATTTTCCTGGCGGTTAAAAGGTGGCTCTGGGTCATCAGTGGAATCAACTTGAGTTTCCTCTGAAAAAAATAAGCAGTTGGAATAATGTTTATATAAGATTTGTCTAAAATATTTAAATAAATCTTTTGAAGTATGGAGTGAACTCTAAAGAATCTGAATTCTCATCCAGTAATCTACCTACATATATATTAACAGATACTGCGAGTTTAATTTTACAATAATTTTTACCGTTAGAAAATGCTAACATTTGGAAAATGAGAATTAATTCTTCGAAAATGATCGTTTACTGTTAGTCATTGTCATTTAGTACTTTACATAAATATTCTCATAATTTGAAAGATAAGTTTCTCCTGACCGGAAACAAATAAATGAATAGGAAATTGTCGATTTATCTGCTAGAAATAAATATCCCTAAATATCCTATTCTAAAGAATAAGAGACTGCACTTTATATTATTTTTTTAACTAAAGCTCTCTTAAAATTTAAAGGAACTGAATATCCGAATGTTGCTAAGCATATATTAGTAAATTAATAACACAAATAAATATAACATGAGATATTTTTCACATATGTTAAAGAAAGAGCGAACAGTCCTTCCATCTTATGTTTTCTGCAAAACATTTTTCCCAATGCTCAATGCACAAAAGTAAGACAAAACAATTTGACAAAACCATTTTGATAAAGAAATTTAGCATTTTTTTCTGTTTTAAATATCCTGTTTTTTATTATCCAGTATTCGATTTAGAAGGAAAGTTTAAATTTAAATATTTTTCCATTTAGCTATTTCAGAAAAGACAATTAAGAAATATATATTTCAAAATTACTTTAAAATTACATAGATTGTTCGAAACAATTTTTTTTCTTGTGCAAATAAATTTATGAACAATTTATTTTCTTTATCATTGTGGTTTTCAGGAAATATTTCCGTTGATAAGTTCATGGTGTTTCAAATACATTTAAAAGTATTAATTTCTGATTGGACCTAAAGACGACTGCCTATAACGGAAGCGCAAATTATAGTTGGTTGCGAAAAATGCTTTTTTTAATTGAAATATTTCCTGCAGAATCCAATTACGAAAATTAAATTGTTCATAAATTTATTTGCACATGATAAGAAAAAATCATTCTGAAAAATCTATAGAATTTCGAAACCACTAGAATGTAGGTATGTCTAAAATTTATGTAAATATTACACTTCAAAGAGGATGCTATGCAATAGATACTGACGGTTTTAAAATAATGCCCATTCCGTATTCATCAAAGGCTAATTTGAAATAATTTGAACTATATATTTCTTAATTGTCTTTTCTGAAATAGCTAAATGGAAAAATATTTAAATTTAAACTTTGCTATTGAATCAAGTACTGGCTAATAAAAAAGGAAAACAGGCTATTTAAAACAGGAAAGATTACTGAATTTCTTTATCAAAATGGTGTTCAGGAATAGTGGAAACGTTAAAAGTATTTCTGATTAAGATCTTACCTAGTTCACGACAATCGAGTATAATGCCTTCCGTGATGATATCCGGAAAACAAAGAGCATTACGTATTTTTCCTTTCTTCTTTGACGGCTTCCCACACTTCTTCTTTTTCTCTGAAAATAATAAATCTGTAAAATTTAATCATCTTATATAGCTAACTGAAAGCATATTAGCATTGAAACTTTACTTCTATAGAAAATACTGGATAAAAAAGGAACACAGGAGAATTAACACAGGAAAGATTTCTGAATTTCTTTATCAAAATGATCTTCAGGATTAGTGGAAAAGTTAAAACGCTTCTCATTAAGCCCTTACCTTCTTCACGGCAATCGAAGAAAATGCCTTCTGTTGTGATATCTGGAAAACAAAAGGCATTACGCCTTTTTTCTTTCCTCTTCGACGACTTCCCACACATCTTTTTCTCTGAAAAAAATAAATATGTAAAGTTTAATTATATTAAGTGTTCATTATCAATCACAGCAATTAATACATAAAATAATTAAACATTACTAAATGAATTCTTATTAAAAAAAAAAACCGGGCCCAAGCTTTCATTTGATACATAGTTTGTTACAATCCACACTCGTGTTCAGGAGATATAATATAGAACAATCGTTTTTATATTTGTCTCCGTTTTAGGAGGAGAAACTGCGCGTCACAAGCATTCGTTTGATGTATAGCTTGTTACTTTCGGCACTCGCATTCTGGAAATAGAGCGGGAGAATAGTTTTCCTATTTTCCCTTTTTTTAGGTCGGAAGTAAACTTGGGGTCAATTTTTGATAGCCTATGATACGCCACGCCTCATAAACTTTCATTTGACATTTAAATCATTAAGTTTCTCCATCGCATTTGAAAGATATGATGTAACAAGTATTTTTACAAATCAATAATCCGACAACCCGATAAACACCAAACGAAAAGCAATAGGTAGGTAATTAGAAAGTAGCTGGCATTTCCTGTGTTCTGTGAAATGAAAGCCACATTCAAAGTTCCCTTTGAATCTAAATTTTTACAAAAAAAAAGCTAGGTAAATATAAATTAACAATTGAAGTTTAAAAAACATCTATTGCCATTAACCGCTTTTTTATACTTGACAAAATTCTTACACAATTATATTATCCGCAAAAAAAATTATATTTTAATTAACAGAAAATGGGCTAGTTCAGTTAGGAATGTAGTAAGCTTCATTCCTAAATAAACTTCATTTTAACAGAAACGCTCAGCCCACCAAGCCATCACAGAATCCTCACCTTTAACCACCTTGCCATATTTATCCCTCAATCTCTGTGTACCTGTCTGTTTCTTCCCATATAAAAATTAACAATCTGGTACAACCTCCTGCTGTTGTCTACTCTCAGTTAAATGAAGTTCAGTTAGGAATGATCTAAAAGAGGAGCCGAAATTGGGTTTGACCATTACCTGGTCAGATGATCATACAGGGAGCCGAAATTGGGTCTGATCATTACCTGGTCAAAAATGTCTTGCATCTGAAGCTTAAGAAATTTTATGCTAAGATTAAGAAAATCACCTTCGACACTGAAGGTCTGAACGATTCAGATAGAGCCAAAGCATACCATGATAGGCTACTTAGTCATTATGACAATCATGGTTTGCTTATTGCTGAAGTTGATAAAGAATGAGATCAGTGTCAACAGGCTATTCTTCAAGCCAACAGTACTCTTTTGGGGTAAAAGGGAACAGGGGAAACAAAATCATTTGAGTGATTAGGCTATGAATCTTATTTCTGAAAGAAGGAAGTGCAACATTAATATGAATCAACACATTACTAGTCCTAACAGAAGGCATTACAACGAGCAAAATGAACACATAAAATATCAGTTAACAGCTAATGAGAATCTTTCGCTTGATATCTTGGCTGACAAAGCAGAGGAAGCAGTTAGACAGTACAACAGCAGGGGGTTATACCAGATGGTTAATGTTTTATGTGGGAAGAAACAGACAGGTACACAGAGACTGAGGGATAAATATGGCAAGGTGATTAAAAGTGAGGATTCTGTGATGGCTATGTAGGCTGATCATTTAAGAGATGTTCTAAATAATGTGATTATTTTTACTCTCACTTTTTTTAATGAGGATAGATGTACTACTGGCTTTCATGATGACCCTATATCACATTCCGAAGTCGCATTGGCTATCTCTAAATTAAAACTGCATAAATCCCCAAGGGTGGACGAAATCACCACTGAAATGCTTAGAGCTGGGGACATTTGTTTTGTCACATGGCTGACTGAAATTTTGAATATTTTTTATGATAAAGGTGTTGTTCCTAAGGATTTTATTAGAGCTATCATTGTCCCAATTTTAAAAAAATGTGATCGTAGTTCTTGTGATAATTATATGGGAATTAGTTTACTTTCTGTTCCAGGTAAAGTTATTTGCATGATTATACTTAATTGAATTAAGAATTTGGTGAATGGACAACTGCGTGATGAACAGTGTGGATTCAGAAGTGGTAGGGGATGTATTGATCAAATATTTTCACTTAGACTGATTCTTGAGAAATATTTAGAGTTTCAGAAACCTGTGGTTATAAATGTTATAAAGGTTATAGATTTCAAAAAGGCTTTTGACTCTGTTCATCGACATAATCTGGGGTTAATTGTTAGATCATATGGAATACCTGATAAGTTAATTAGTTTAATTAGAGCTCTCTATAAAAACACTGAGTCGTGTGTGAGAGTTGGTACGTCTTGCTCGATTGGTTTAGCATTACTAGTGTGCATTTTGTCTTCTTTACTCTTTAGTTTAGTTATTGATTATGTAATGCGAAATTCTTTGCAAGGAAAATATTTTGGTCTTAAATGGTCCAGAGGTTTCAAAATTTCTGATTTAGATTATGCAGATGATTTTGTCCTGTTGGCTACTGATGTTGATGAGATGAATCTGTTCATTAGGGCTGTTGATGAGACTGGTAATAGAGTAGGTTTCGTGACAAACAGAGAAAAAACTAGTGATGAAAATTGGTCAGGCAGAGAGTACTTCAGTTGCTTTGAATGGCTGTACTATTAAGCAAGTGTCTGAGTTTAATTATCGTGGGAGTTAATAGATACTGGTGATGTGCGGAGGGAGATAAATAGAAGAATAGGGATTGCCGCTGGGACATTTAAGAATCTATGGAGAGTATGGATAAATAGGCGTATTAACCAAAAGACTAAAATTAGGCAGTATAATAGTTTTTTTTTCTTTCTCATGTTAGTTATGGTAACCAAAGATGAACCCTTTGTAAGCAGGATAACAAGAAATTCGGTGCCTGTGATTCTAGATGCTTCTGCAATATCTTGGGCATTATGTCGTTTGACTTTGTAAGTAATGACGAGGTTAGAAGAAGAAGTCATCAACCACCTTTGAACAGCGTATTGTGCAGAGAGAGACTGCGTTGGTTTGATCATGTTGCTCGTATGCCTAGCTGCATATTGGCAAAGAGGATTATGAACAGTGTACCTAAGAGCATCAGAGAAAGGGGGAGACGTAGGATGCGATGGGCAGAAAATGTCAAACAAGACCTTACTAGAATTGGCCTAGAGTGGCCAAATGCAGCAGTGTAGCTCAAAAGAGACACGTCTTGGAAATGAAAATTACACAGTATGGTTGGACATTCGTAGCTCATGGCTGAATTAAGATTTTGTATGTAAGTATGTATGTATGTTATTCGCCAAGTTGAGCATCATACTTGTTGTTCTTTTCTCTATAGACAAACACTTATATAACGAGTAAATCTTTATTCGTCTATGATTCGCATTTTAAAACAAATACGTTTAATATTCATTCCTTTTCCAAAAGTTACTCATTTTCAACTTTTTTTGTAACATTTAAAATATTTTCACCTTTTTATTCCTACTTCGAATGACTCAAAAATATATTATAAAACAATACTAGAGTGTTTAGTTACATCACCAAAGAAATAAAAAAAATTG
The DNA here is from genome assembly GCA_038380435.1 of Ryuthela nishihirai. Taxonomy (NCBI): domain Eukaryota; kingdom Metazoa; phylum Arthropoda; class Arachnida; order Araneae; family Heptathelidae; genus Ryuthela; species Ryuthela nishihirai. Next base: position 92,401,815 of record JAWZYU010000011.1, read on the forward strand.
CTACAGCCTAAAGGCTTTTAAGGCTAAAATAAGCCTTAAAGGAAACTCTCAATGGACAAGATTAGAACAGGAATTTGGCAATGTCTATGAAGGAAAACCTTCAGCAGAAATGTAAGTTCTCTGAATAAGGAAAATAATTTCAAACAAGAGATGATGCGGAATATGACTCAATGATGCTTTGCTGTGCAGTGAATCACGATTCACAAGACATATTTAGAACCTTTTATCAAGAAATACAAGTAGATGTAATCATTGATTTTATTCCCTTCAATGTGTTGTTTTCCGAATTTTGAGAAAATTTTCGTTATCATATTCAAAAATATGTTTATTTATTTTTTTCAAACTATAAGGTTAAAGTGTTTTTTTAAATTATTAAAAGTTATTAAATTTAAAACTAATTATTAAAAAGGATATTTTTTCTACCTAGGGCTTTAGCAAACATCTCTAGCAATCAATTTAGTTACAATAACCACGATTTTTTTTGTAATGTTAACCGCTGATATTAAAATAATCCTTTTCTCTTTATTTTATTTAAGATTAAGGGTCATTTCATAACTTACCGTTAATATTTTCTTCAACCACATTTCTTTTATTTGGTGCTCCTTTAGCTCTCCTCTTAGAAAAACTCCGAGTGTTTCTTCGTCCTATATAATTAAGAATGTTTTAATTGAATGTATTTGCAAACCCTTAAGCAAAAAACATATTTTATTACTCTATTACATGTTAATTTTTAATGTAGGAGAAAAACAAATACGGTTACTTAATCATCAGAACGTCTGCCGAAGTTGCTGAAGTATAGGATATTTTCAAGTACGTTCTATGCTTATTCAAAAAGAAATTTTTCAATTGTGAATTTTATGGCATATAAGAATCACTCATATATCAGCTAGGATTATTATTGATAAAAAATTATTTAATGTATTTAAATAATTAACGGTTACAACTATTAATACGGAACACAAAACAATCAGACCGAATAAAGACAAAACAATTTCAGTCATAATTATGGTTAAACGTAGCAGAAAGTGACCGAAAACAAGCCGTTTTAACAACACTAAACAGAAAGTAAAATATTTTGATTATAACGCATAAAACATAAAATCGAATCAAAATAAAAGGTGAGAAAATGAGTTAAAACTGAAGTTAAAATTAATGGAAATTTTATGGAATGTCCTATTTACACAAAAATACCACAATCTGAAGCAATTTCATCCAAATCTCGATTCTAAACAATATTCGTTTAAAATTGAAGTTGAAATATTTCACAGCATGCTCTGCACTTTAGCTCATCTTAAATACTCTTTAAAAATTTGTGAAAACAAATAAAATTGCGCAAATGTTTAAAATTATAGGTTTGGTAAATTTTTTATCATAACCTTCGGTAATCTCGTGGACGAGTGAATAGCACTCTTGGATACTGATTGGAAAGACCTGGGTTCAAGCCCTAGGTAAGTTCTGGATGGTTTCTGTTATCTTTCTGCCGAGTCCCGCGAACCTGAAGGCTTGCTACGGGCGTAAAATCATAAATGCTCCAGCAGCACTGCTGGTAAATTCTTAAATTGACGACCAATACTCTGTACATTTCAAGAACTATATTGCATAAATATTTCTCAAAAACGAGAAGTGTAGAACACAACATGGAAGTGTCTCAGCCCTTTGATAATTTAGAACAGTTTCTCCATTCTCAGAACAAAACAACAGCAAAAAAAAAGTTTAAATTTGAAAATTAAAAAATTAATTTTTAAATATTTTTATCTACTGAATAATATAAATTATATTCATTTTATAATAGTAATTTATTAATTACTTTTTAATCCTATTTCGTACCAAGTACTAATTATGTAGGATTAAAATTCCCACATCCATTTCGATTACATGATTTTCTTTCTTCATCTGTCAGAGAGTAAAAAAAAATAATACTAATTTACTCTTTTTTATAGAAAACAGTAGAAAGTAAGACGTACATAATCCTACTACCATTTTAGGTACGTGGCACAATATAAAGTTCAAATCCAGCCCTGAGTAGAAAAAGGCATTTTTTACAAAAAGTAAAGATCATCAGGTTTACTTGAAACAACTATTTTCGTATTCTTCCAATTCTGAGTATATATATTAGGGTGGGCAGAAAAAATTCAAAATTTTTTTTCAAGTCGTAATACCGAGGAAACGTTGCGAACTGGGGAGACTAAAAAGGGGTTAAAAAAGAAAAAATATCGGTTTATATCTTCCGGTCGCGCATGTGCTCTAAAGTTTGCCGAAATTTGGAAAAATTTATATTTTTACGATAATTTGTTATCTTACTTAACTTGTCAATATTTAAATGTAATAGCTCTAGTCGACTCTTACTCGAACCGATAATGATTCAGAAAAAAGAATGGTTCAAATCGGTTAAGGTCTTCCGCTCGCGCAACAGCTGTCAAATCTAACAAATTCTCGCGCTCGTCGTAACTCGTTCGGGTCAATGACCACGACGCTCCCCCCACCTACCACTCTCGCCACCGCGCCGCGCCATTGTTCTGTCAGTCTGCACTTATTCCTTGTGTTTGATGTGTGTTTCGTTCGCTCTTCCAATTATTATTTTGGCATTTTCATTTCAATGTTGGTTTTGTGTTATGACATTTTTGTGTAACTTTGTGACTTCATCATCATCATCATCATCATCCTCAAGCAGCCATGGGCTACGGAGGTCCAACCAGACAGTGCAATTTAGTTCTCCAAGCAAGTCTATCCTGAGCTACATCTACTGCATCTGGCCACTGCACACCAATTCTAACAAGGTCCTGTTTGACATTGTCAGCCCACCGCATCCTAGGTCTCCCCTTCTTTCTCACACCTTTAGGCACACTGTTCATAACCCTATTCGCCAATCTATAATTATTCATACGGGCAACATGGCCAAACCAACGGAGACTCTCTCTGCACAATATGCTGCTTAAAGGAGTTGCAAACTCCTTTGCCTAACCTCATCATTAGTTACAAAGTTGAACCACCTAATGCCCAAGATACTGCGTACGCATCTGGAATCAAAAGCATCTAGTTTCCTGTTATCTCGTTTACAAAGTGTCCACGTTTCACTACCATAACTAACCCTAGAAAGAACCAAACTATTATACAGTCTAATTTTAGTCTTTAGGTGTATACGCCTATTTCTCCACACTCTCCATAGATTCTTAAAAGTCCCGGCAGCAATCCCTATTCGTCTGTTGATCTCATGCCGCACATCACCATTATCTGTTACATAGCTCCCAAGATAATTAAACTGTGACACCTGCTCAAGACTGCAACCATTCAGATTAACTGAATCACAGCCTGCCTGACCAATTTTCATCACTTTAGTTTTCTCTCTGTTTATAACCAAACCTACTCTACTACCAGTCTCATCAACGGCTCGAATGAAAGAGTTCATCTCATCAACATCATTTGCCAAAAGGGCTAAATCATCAGCATAATCTAAATCAGAAATTTTTGTATCTCCAGCCCATTTAAGGCCAAAATCTTTCCCTTGAAGTGAATTTCGCATAACATAATCAATAACCAAGCTAAAGAGAAAAGGAGATAAAATGCACCCTTGTCGAACACCAGAAATAATGCTAAACCAATTGCTAGAAGCCTTACCAACTCTCACACACGACTCAGTGTTATTATAGAGAGCTTTCATTATGTTAACTAACTTGTCTGGTATACCATATGATGTCACAATCAACCACAAATTATGACGATCAACATAGTCGAAAGCCTTTTTGAAATCAACAAAGCTAGCAACCAAATTTTTCTGAAACTCTAAACATTTCTCAAGAATCTGCCTAAGTGAAAATATCTGATCCACACATCCCCTACCACTTCTGAATCCACATTGCTCATCACGCAATTGACTGTCAACCAGATTCTTAATTCTATTAAGCACAATCATGGAAAGAACTTTACCTGGAACAGAGAGTAGGCTGATACCCCTATAGTTATCACAAGAACTGCGATCACCTTTTTTGAAAATCGGGATAACAATAGCTCTGGTAAAATCCTTAGGAACCATGCCTTTATCATAAAAGATATTCAGAATTTCAGTCATCCAAGTGGTAACCGAAACATTCCCAGCTCTAAGCATTTCCGTAGTAATTTCATCTACCCCTGGGGATTTATGTAGTTTAAGTTTAGAAACAGCCAAAATAACTTCAGATTGTGTTATAGGGCCAACATTAAAGCCACCAATGCATCCATCATCACTGCAAACAATGGGAGCAGAACCAACTACATTGTTAAGAACATCACTGAAATGCTCAGCCCACCTAGCCATGACAGAATCCTCCCCTTCTATAACCTTACCTTGTTTATCCTTCAATCCTTGTATGCCTGTCCGTTTTCTACCACATAAAACATTAACTATCTGGTACAGCTCTCTGCTGTTGTGCTGTCTAACTGCTTCCTCGGCTTTGTCAGTCAAACCATCAAGCCAAAGATTCTTATCAGCAGCTAACTGATCTTTTACACGTTTATTAAGTTCTCTGTAATGCTTTCTATTAGGACTAGTAGGATATTGATTAAAGACATTCCTGCAGTTCCTTCTTTGCGAAATAAGCTCAAGTGCCTTATCACTCAGATAATTCTGCCTCTTCTGCTCCTTTTTTCCTAAAAGAGTACTGTTAGTGTCCAAAAAAGCCTGTTTAAAATGATCCCATTCTTCCTCAACTTCAGTAGTAAGCATACCATGACTGTCATAATGACTAAGTAACCTATCATGGTAAGCTTTGGCTATAACTGGGTCTTTCAGAGCTTCAGTATTAAAAGCAAATTTTTTAACCCTAGCACAACACTTTTTAAGTTTAAGTTGCAAAACACTTTTAACAAGGTAATGGTCAGATCCAATTTCAGCTCCCCTATATGCCCTGGTATTCCTAACAGAACTAGCCCATTTGCCGTTAATTAATATGTAATCAATCATATTCTTGCAGCCCATCAGGTGAAACCCATGTGTACTTATGTATGTCGCGGTGTTTGTAATAAGTGTTAGTTATTCTGAATCCATTGAGTTTACTTACCTGTAGGAGACGTTGCCCATTGCCATTGCAGCTACCAATACCAAAAGGGCCTATTACTCCTCCCCAAAGGTCAGAGTCAGACGGTGATATACTATGGCTGTACCTAAGAAAATCATCACAAGAAAGGTATTTGATTGCCCTATATTTGGTACACCTAAAGATTTTTCATGAAACAAGCTTCCTACTGGTGAGGACGTGATTCGGTGTTCTTCACAGGAGAGATTAGGTGTTGTTCACATGAGATCCTGGTCCCTAGTCACACTCGAGGTGGTTGACAACAGCAAATCGAACTCTCAGATTGTACTTAAGTGAAGAAAGTCCCACACCTGAACTTCAAGAAATAGTTGTATTTATTTTGAAGTCATACATGCCAATGTGGTTTAGTATTAAAACAAGTAAATACTTTACAGAGGGAACAAAACTTGTGTACCAATCAATACAATCTTCAAGGTACTTGCCTGAAGATTTACGTAATATTGTCGATCCTGTGATCGAACGAAATGGCTTTTTCGCTCATCCCGAACATTTAATATTAGCCATGACACAAGATAATACATAACACATAAGAGAGCTCGGACTTCGACGAATTCTAAAGGCGAGACAGTTAGATCAAAAGAGAACAACTATCAGAACATTCATGCCGCCAAAACACAATTTCAAGGCTCAAGACTACTCGAAAATAATTAACTGGATGGACTGTGATTTATCTTCTCCCCCATTATTAAAAGGTATCAAGTGACGATGAGATTAAATCACATATTCAAAGTGACTCAGTCCCTAATTGGGATATAACATTCAAGACATTCCCAGTTCACACACAGGCAGTTGAACGATGTGTGAAACTCGTGACAGAAGCCTCAGGAAAGGTTTGCGGAGCTGAGTCTAGGGATGGTTTTATCAGAACGACTCTGCTGTCAAGGTCAACCATGCCTAACTTCGCCCATAAATCAGATTTCAAAGTACCTTCAGCTAAGAATGAGTGAAAACGGAGATGTTCAATTGTTCAACATGAGTTTTTGGACTTACGACTCTTCATACAAAAACTTAGTTTTTTCAATAAGAAAATCTGTTTATAAATATTACTAATGGTGTAAAATAATTTGCTTTTAAACATTTAAACTTGTATTCAATAAAGAACAAATATAAAGAACATGTAAGTTGTTAGTGTTTTTTTTCCTTGAACTGTGATCTACCTTTATTTGTAAATTTTTTTCAAAATTTCATTAATTTTGAAGGCAATGCTCGACCGGAAGATGTTGATGGATTTTAATAATATTTAAACATTATTTTCTGTGGTTCTAATACATAAGAATTTGAGCTATTACATTCGGGAAGAGGCTAAGTTAAAAATGTTAAAAATTATCGTAAAAATGTGAATTTTTCCAAATTTCGGCAAAATTTAGAGCACATGCGCGACCGGAAGATATAAACCGATTTTATTTCTTTTTATTACCCCTTTTTAGTCTCCCCAATTCGCAACTTTTCCGCGGTATTACGACTTGAAAAAAATTTGTGAATTTTTTCGGCCTACCCTAATATATATATCTCCTCAAAACTCGATTATTTTGGTAACATTTTATGGAGGAAAATATTTTGCAGTCAGTAAAATCAATTTTTTTATGAATACATATTGTGTTTTTACTCAGGATACCAAATATGAGGAGATTTTTGCTATATTCGTTAAAATTAACATATATTTATTTTTGTTTATAATTAAGTTTTGTTTATTTCTCAGAAGGTGCAAGACTGTAAAACACATATTACATTTTCTACTTAGGAATTTTTGTAATTAATTTTTTAACATGCTGCATGGATATTTGCCAATCTTCCTATTGCTTTTCGCTTGTATTTATCTGTTTGTGGATTTATCAAAACAGTTGTTCTACCATATCTTTCAAACGCGACTGACAAACTTCATGACTTATATTTTCAAGTGCAAAATGTAACATTATTATGCAGGGAGTGTCAGAGATTATAAGGAATTCACCACCCTCGCTTTCTTTCCCGTTAAAAAATACAGAAATGTGAAAACGAGTGTTCTACTATATCGTCAGAACGCGAGTGCCAAAAGTAAAAATCTATGCGTTAAATGAAAGCTTGTGTCGCAGGAATGTAATAGTCCATACCCAATTGACCCTCCGTGCTTTCTTCCTTAAAAAGTGGAAAAAATGAAAATAATTTTTCCACTATATCTTAAGGATTGAAGGGCCGAAGATAAACAAATCATGCGTCGAATGAAAATTTCTGACATGGGGCATTTACTCCCTGTTTCTAGCCCTCTAAGAAAAGGCCAAAAAGGAAACAATTATTCGCTATAACGACGGAATGAAATGGCCGAAAATAACTAGGTATGAGTCAAATGCAAGGTTTTACAGGTGAGGTATGTTACAGGTTAATAAAAATTCGAGATCTCTGCTTCTCCCTCTAAATAAGGAAATAATTAAAATCAGCGCCTAGATTTACGAGTTGTGTTAAGTAAAAGCTCATATGAGGAATATCGTAAATTGTTTCGAATTTCATCTCCTTCATCACCAGAAAAAGTGGCGGATTTTCGCGGAGGTGTACCTTAACGGAGTTACATCTCAAATTAAAATGTGTGACACTTCATAGGGTCATGGACTTCCTTAAACAGGACTTTAGAAACAGGTTGAAGAGAAATGTGGTCGAAATGTATGAGTTATATATGTAAATTTCTGCAGATAAATATTTCAGTGACAAAAATCAAACATATAAATAAATTGGAAATATATATATATATCATCCCATATTCGCCCTACATAGTACAAAATAAAACTAAAGCGAATCGATGCTTCAGTCAGTTACATTGAGAATTTTTCCCGCTAACCTTCATTGTGCCTCTGTGAAAAAGATCCGGTTATGGTATATTAAATAGTACCACGTGTGTAGGAGAGCATAATTTGTCGCGTTAAAAAACACGCTATTTTGTCTTAAAGGAAGACGTCCATTTGTCTCGTAGCAGGAGTCTATTGGATCTCCTTCCCCAACAGACTGTGGTGACTTTGTGACCTAGCCATTTATCCAGTTTTGTGCAGAAAAAGGCATCTTAGGTTAAACCAATGCAACAAGGATGAGTTACGAAAACTGATGTGTTATTAGGTATTTCTAGTGATTAACTGACAGAGCAGTTAGGGAGCTATACCGCTGTTCCAAAGAAATACTTTATTATGTTAGTTTTATTTCAGGCAGTATTAAGTTCAACTTGACTATAGTCTGAGTAGGGTATATTTATACAGGATAAGGCTTGCGAATCGGTTGGTTTTTTACTTCTGAGGAATAATTTTCTCACAGAAACGAAAACTGAGTTAGTAAGTTATCTTCCGCACAGCTCAGACACTAAAACTTGATAGCACAAAGAGATCATGAGCCATATGAGCTATCGAATAACTTCCAAAAATATTTGGGCGTAGGTGATACTGGAAAAGGTGTTGAAATGGATGGTGAAATCGTGAGAAAGAGAAACAACTGTTGAATAGAACAGAAAAGTAATGGAAGTAATGAAATTTGGAATAAGAGAGGCAAGGACAGCAATAAAAAATAAAGAAATTTAATTTTATTGGATAGAAGTAAAATATCCCAGCAAAATAATAAAAAATATCAACGACATGTGAATAAAAAATTAATTATTATATCAGTAATAATTTATATTAGAATCTAAATAATTAAATAACATAATAATAATAACAGAAAAAAGTAACTGAAGATTAATGACCGTAATCGATATTATTTAAACTCGATTTACAGCAAAATAATTTCAGTAGACTTATGGGAATTGGAATATTTAGCAATATATCATTTTGTTTTATGATGGATGCCTTGACATTTTGTTTTATGATGAATCACCTACGCCCAAATATTTTTGGAGGTTATTAAAGTTAAAATTCACCACACACAAAGTGCAAATTACTTTTCAAATTTAGAGTTTCATATTTCTACATTTTGCTGTAATTCTTTCTATCCCACTTTATTGGTAAAGAGCATTATAAAATATCGTTTCTCGTCATTAGTGTAGAAAAAGAATTCTTTGTCTTCCTTTTGTCGAAACGAATTGATCCATTTTGTTACATTTGTATCCATACACAAAGACTACAGAAAAAGAAATTTTAGAAACATTACACTATTTTCGTTTTGCATTTAACAAGTGATGCGAAAAAATAAGGTTTCCAGTGTCAGGAATGATTAGAAAGTTGTTTATTGCAATCCTTGCAACTCCGTTTCCTGGAAAAAATGATGTAATGAAAATGGTCAATATCAAACCCTGGATTTTATGTTTGTATTTTAAACACTAGCTTGGATTGTCATTTCATAAAATCATCAATTATGTTTTCAGAATAGGAGCCAAAAATCTAAATTAGCAGCAAAATCCGTCATTTCAAATTCCCTCTAATATCTTGAAGTGGCGACTCTTGCTGCTGAACTTCAAGTATCTTGCCTAAAATATTAGCTTAAAAAATCAATTTATTGTCTTCCTTGCTATTTCAGAGTATTGTCCAAGCCTTTACGCCTGTCTCTTAGAAAACAGATTTTTATGGAAACAGAAAAAAATTCTTTAAAACTTACCCTTAAAAACCTTCTTACTTCTCTCGAATCGTCGAGAGAAGACAAACATGATTATCGCCAAAATTATATAAATGGAGACGTTGATTAATTCCATGATCACAAGAAGTACCGCAGCACTAAAATATTCTAAGGCTCTCCTCTTAAAATTGAAATTTCGGTGTACAATCAATTCAGTCTCTAATCTTAAACAGGAAATTAAGCGACTAACTTCGACAAGATTCCGAAATCTCAGAATTCAATGGCCGGTACCGTGACGTCAGTAATCCAAGTGTTTAGTCAGTAGCTTAACGAATCATAGGTGAACAGAAAGTTCGCTATTGTTCACCTTTCGTCGTGACATCATTGATGGGAGTAGTGGTCAGTGCCTCGGGCATAAAGTTAGGATAAAAGAGTCATTTGGCACAAAGTCACTACAATACAAGTGGACAATACCGGTTATATGGAAGGGGATAAGTTGAGGGTTGGACTTTGCTCCCCAATGGAACTTGCAGTAAACTTACAGCTTATCCCATATGTCAATAATGTCAAAATCTCAGTAATCCGTTAGTATGATCAGTAGCTTAACCAATCGTAGGCGAATCGTTTTACAGAGCTGCGAATTTACGAAAGGTAAAGATAGTGGAATGTGGAAAAAAGGTTAAATGCAAAACGAAAGTAGTTTAATTGCTTCTAAAAATTCTTTTTCTGTACTCTTTGTGTGTGGATACAAATATATTGTTCCATATATCCGGTATTGGTCACCTTTTGTCTTTGCGATTAGTCATCATTGATGTAAGTATTGGTCATTGCCTCGGGCATAACTTCTGAATTCAAGATTTATTTGAGGAAAAGTTTCTACAATAGAAGGACCGAACCGGATATCCAAAAAAGGGTAAGATGAGAGTGGGACTTGGTGCCTCGCTGGATCTTGCCTATCACTACTAAAGGGTGCTTTTGCTCAATATTGGTCTCTACTTTCTCTAGGACAGCTTCCCCTCCCCCCAATTTTTATTTATATATCCTGGCTTAATACAACATATAACTTACCCATTTTTTACGTGCTCAAAATTTTATCTCTCACACTTAATATCATATCTGTTTAATACGACTTTATGAGATAAAATATACGATTGAAAATGTGGTGTAGAGGTATCTTAAATATAAATACCATTGACTTTAGTTAAAATCCAGTATATGTATCTTGTTACTGGAACAGGAAACTCATATATCCTTTGTAAAAACATAAAATTATGCTATATTCCAAAATGTCCCATGATATTTTCCCCTAGAAACGAGTTCACAATTACTTCTCAATTTATATATATATCTATTTATATCAAATACTGTAACACACATTTTCAAGGTATACGATAGTATACGGCGTATATCTATACCCAGCTGGGTCAGCGTTGAGATTAGCTACACAAACTCCCTGCCCTACCCACGGTTAGTATGGGACACTGACGAACTTCAAAAGTCCATCGTACTTTATATGGGATGTACAGCCATCGCACCATATATGGAAGAGCCATTGCATGTGCACGTTGAAGAACACACTGGATGGCCTTGATGGGAGGCTACGATCTGTCTTCAAAAAACTGTTCCAGTGGGTACCCTTCCCCATCCTTCTATGATCCTTCGGGGTCCTTAATACCTGGTAATTTAGGCCATTGTGGGCAAAAAAATGCCGCTCCGAGGTAAAAGAACCCAACCGAAACCTTTTATATTCTAGATTAAGTTTTTAATCTTTTCCTTTTCTGCATACTCTTTCCGCTTTTAAAATTTGCATTGCACAGCATTGTATGTCATTATGTTGTATTGTTTAAGCGCTAATTTAAATTGAACCGAACACTGCAGATTAAGATAAAGAGCGGAAAACTCAGTGGATACAAATCAAAACATCTCTTTTAGGTTTGGACAATTTTTTTGATTTCAGAAAATTTGATATAATATTTAGCTATGAGAATGGAGTAACAAATCTCATATTTATATATACTGTATATTATCCATCTATTAAGAAATTTTTAAACTCTACTAAAGCAAAGGAAAAATTTCTTAATCGAACACAGAAATTTTCCTCATATTTTCGCATCCCCTCTCTACATATGGGATATTTTTTCTAGACTGTGAGAGAAATTTACGAAATGAGTTTTAATGATCGAAACTATATTATTTTTAAGTAATTAAATATTGGGAAACATAAGAATTCATCAAAATGATTTTTTTAAAATTTTACCGTTATTCATATATAAAATTCTATTTGAAAATGAACTAGCAACATGAGATAAATCCTTCGGTGAAATTGGCGGAATATATATTACGTATATATTAGAGAAAAGGAAAATTTTGTCTACTCTTATGCAATACAGAAACTGAATTGTATTTAAATGCATCTAATATAGAAAGAAGAATGTTTGTTTGGTTGTGTGCGCACTCGGCACCCAGAAAACCTAGAGCCTTCAAACTTTGCATGAACGTTCCCTTCACCAAGGGCCAGAATATGGGCTATATCTGAATCTCTGTGGTGAACCCAAATTGGTGTGGCGGGTTGGAATTTCTCAAAATTCTAATAAACTTGCCATTAACGGTTGAAATTTATTCAAAATAAATGTTGCCGTCAATAAATTAAAAAAAAAAAGGATAAATCCGATTGACTAATATTCCGTGATAAACTCATTGTTCAGTTTTCTGGGTTTAGAACGCGAGCGTCCTTCGATATTGAAGTTGTTCTAATTTGGCAGGAGCAGAACACGAGATTCTTTGTTTAAATGAAAGCTTCAAACCAAAATTTATATCAGAAGTTAAAATCATCAATTTTATTTGAAAAATATGCAAAAGTTAATAAAAATATATAGAAATAATTACTAGATGTTTTAAGTATTATGTTTAGTAATAAATAATTTTATTTAATATTAATATTTGCTTAATACCTTTACATTTTTTATGCACTTCAGACCATAGCTAATTTTCTTTTGCTATAAAGTTACACATGCCTGGCAAATTGCATCCGAGTAACTAGGGTTGGTAAGAAGTGATTTTTAAAGTTCGATTATCTGAGCGAGGAGTTACCGGTTTTAATTTACAAACTACTAGCATGAGGAGGTTTATGGGTACCTCGAACTGTGTACATTTCGTTAGTACCCTAAAGGGAAAAAATGACCAAAGGGTGGGATTGGGTTGTTTTATTTCTGAGCGGTAGTTTTTTCACACAATGGGCTAAATGGTCAGGTCACAAGGACCACGAAGGCTCAGACAAAGTTGTGCGAAGGGACCCACTAGATGGTAGCCTTTCGTCAAGGCCATTCAGTGTGTTCTTTAAAGTGCACAGGATATGGCTCTCCTGCACAGGTGACCAATGCTTAAAGTCACATCCGACGGGACAACAGCCTTTCCAAGTTCATCAGTGTCACCTACTAACAGTGGGCAGGGCGGGAAATTTCATGGAGATAAATCTCAACGCTCACCCAACTAGGACTGTAACCTGGGAACTATAGATTACAAGCCTGGCGCACAATTGACTGAGCCACCCCCCAGAGGATATCTATTCTAATGATAATTATGTCAAATGAAAACTTGCGACGTGGGGAGTGCCATCTATTCTGCATTTTTGGAAAGTTTCAGACCCGAGCAACGCCGGGTAAATCTGCTATTATGCTATAGTGTTCTCCTCTGTAAATGGAAGGTTCATGCAAAGTTTGGTATCTCTAGCTCTTGTGGGAGCTGACTGAATAAACGAACAAACAAACTTTCTTCTTTATATATTAGATTTGTAGGTACTTTTATTAGCTTTCGTATATTTTTCAATTTAAATTAATGATTTTAACTTCCCATACGAATCCAGATTTTGAAACTTCCATTTCAAGAAAGAATCTTGTGTTCCGCTCGTTCTAAATTAGAACGGCTACAAGATCCACGGACGGTCGACCTAGCAAATGAACATGAGTTTATCACGCGAAATCAAAATCAAATTAGTTTGATGAACTCATTATTTCAAATTTAATGGTGGCAACAGTTATTTTGAATGACTTTCAACTGTTAATGTTTAACCATGCGAAATCAGATATTAGTTTAGTCTATTGTATCCCTTTTTTTCAAATTTATTGGTGGCAGCATCTATTTTGAATAAAATTCAACCGTTAATGTTAAATCTATGGGAATTTTGGGAAATTCAAACCCGCCCAGCCCATTTTCGGTTGACCCCAGTGAGTTAGAAAATAGCCTATATTCTTCCGCAGGGTGAAAGGAACTTTCATGCAAAGTTTGAAGCCTCTAGCACTTCTGGGGGCAGAGTGCAAAAACGGACAGACACACAAAGAAACAACCAAACTAACTTTTTTCTTTATATATTAAATGGAAGGCTATTAAAGATTCTTATTCAGCATATTTCATATTGGAAATAAATTCTTTTTCCATATATAGTGTATTTTAATAATTGTATTTATTTTGTCGGAAGTCAAGCAATAAAGTCTTTATTAATGCATGAGAAATAAAAGCAAATGTTATTCTAATGGTGCAAATGGTATTAATCAAAGGATATCTGCTATTGTATAGCTGGGCCAGCCTCGGTCAGTAGGCGGCACCGATGGACTTCGAAAACCTGCCATCTGTCGGATGGGACATTAAGCCATGACTTGCTATGCAACAGAGAGAGCCATACCCTGTGCACGTTGAAGAACACGGTGGATGGCCTTCATGGGAGACTACCACATGCGTCCCAACACCTGTCCAGTGGGTCACCTCCCGGAACCAATATTTTTAGTTTGGGGGCACGACCTTAGTCTTAGGAGAGGCCTGGAATTCGTAATATGTCAGGGGACAAATCGCTTTGTTAGAAGGCATGAGATGAACACCTGGGAGAGATTAACAAACACACTAAAGCTTAATTATTTTCCTTCTGGCTATCCCGTTGTTTAAGGGCAGTGGGTGGAGTAGAGAAATATTAATCTTCCCTGCTGACCACAGATTGCATCTGCCAAGTTCAAGCTAAGAAAAAAATCTGTATCTAGGGAGTGGGCAAGACGTCCTCTTTCCCCCCCGCTAGGCAACAACGAATGTTCTAAATTCCATTCAGAATGTGTATAATGGGAACAGAGGCAAAAATTATGAAAATTATTTACATTCCAATTCCTTTTTGAAGAAATATTTTAAAGAGATATGTTATTAGGTATTTCTAGTGATTAGCTGAATATTTTTTATTCTTAGTTTTATTTCAGGCAGTATTAAGTTCAACTTGACTATAGTCTGAGTAGGGTATATTTATACAGGATAAGGCTTGCGAATCGGTTGGTTTTTTACTTCTGAGGAATAATTTTCTCACAGAAACGAAAACTGAGTTAGTAAGTTATCTTCCGCACAGCTCAGACACTAAAACTTGATAGCACAAAGAGATCATGAGCCATATGAGCTATCGAATAACTTCCAAAAATATTTGGGCGTAGGTGATACTGGAAAAGGTGTTGAAATGGATGGTGAAATCGTGAGAAAGAGAAACAATTGTTGAATAGAACAGAAACGTAATGGAAGTAATGAAATTTGGAATAAGAGAGGCAAGGACAGCAGTAAAAAATAAAGAAATTTAATTTTAGTGGATAGAAGTAAAATATCCCAGCAAAATAATAAAAAATATCAATGACATGTGAATAAAAAATTAATTATTATATCAGTAATAATTTATATTAGAATCTAAATAATTTTTAAACCATGCATTTAACAGAAAAAAGTAACTGAAGATAAATTAATGACCGTAATCGATATTATTTAAACTCGATTTACAGCAAAATTATTTCAGTAGACTTATGGGAATTGGAATATTTAACAATATATCATTTTGTTTTATGATGGATGCCTTGACATTTTGTTTTATGATGAATCACCTACGCCCAAATAGTTTGGGAGGTTATTAAAGTTAAAATTCACCACACACAAAGTGCAAATTACTTTTCAAATTTAGAGTTTCATATTTCTACATTTTGCTGTAATTCTTTCTATCCCACTTTATTGGTAAAGAGCATTATAAAATATCGTTTCTCGTCATTAGTGTAGAAAAAGAATTCTTTGTCTTCCTTTTGTCGAAACGAATTGATCCATTTTGTTATATTTGTATCCATACACAAAGACTACAGAAAAAGAAATTTTAGAAACATTACACTACTTTCGTTTTGCATTTAACAAATGATGCGAAAAAATAAGGTTTCCAGAGGCAGGAATGATTAGAAAGTTGTTTATTGCAATCCTTGCAACTCCGTTTCCTGGAAAAAATGATGTAATGAAAATGGTCAATATCAAACCCTGGATTTTATGTTTGTATTTTAAACACTAGCTTGGTTGTCATTTCATAAAATCATCAATTATGTTTTCAGAATAGGAGCCAAAAATCTAAATTAGCAGCAAAATCCGTCATTTCAAATTCCCTCTAATATCTTGAAGTGGCAACTCTTGCTGCTGAACTTCAAGTATCTTGCCTAAAATATTAGCTTAAAAAATCAATTTATTGTCTTCCTTGCTATTTAAGAGTATTGTCCAAGCCTTTACGCCTGTCTCTTAGAAAACAGATTTTTATGGAAACAGAAAAAAATTCTTTAAAACTTACCCTTAAAAACCTTCTTACTTCTCTCGAATCGTCGAGAGAAGACAAACATGATTATCGCCAAAATTATATAAATGGAGACGTTGATTAATTCCATGATCACAAGAAGTATCGCAGCACTAAAATATTCTAAGGCTCTCCTCTTAAAATTGAAATTTCGGTGTACAATCAATTCAGTCTCTAATCTTAAACGGGAAATTAAGCGACTAACTTCGACAAGAATCCGAAATCTCAGAATTCAATGGCCGGTACCGTGACGTCAGTAATCCAAGTGTTTAGTCAGTAGCTTAACGAATCATAGGTGAACAGAAAGTTCGCTATTGTTCACCTTTCGTCGTGACATCATTGATGGGAGTAGTGGTCAGTGCCTTGGGCATAAAGTTAGGATAAAAGAGTCATTTGGCACAAAGTCACTACAATACAAGTGGACAATACCGGTTATATGGAAGGGGGTAAGTTGAGGGTTGGACTTTGCTCCCCAATGGAACTTGCGGTAAACTTACAGCTTATCCCATATGTCAATAATGTCAAAATCTCAGTAATCCGTTAGTATGATCAGTAGCTTAACCAATCGTAGGCGAAACGTTTTACAGAGCTGCGAATTTGCGAAAGGTAAAGATAGTGGAATGTGGAAAAAAGGTTAAATGCAAAACGAAAGTAGTGTAATTGCTTCTAAAAATTCTTTTTCTGTACTCTTTGTGTGTGGATACAAATATATTGTTCCATATATCCGGTATTGGTCACCTTTTGTCTTTGCGATTAGTCATCATTGATGTAAGTATTGGTCATTGCCTCGGGCATAACTTCTGAATTCAAGATTTATTTGAGGAAAAGTTTCTACAATAGAAGGACCGAACCGGATATGCAAAAAAGGGTAAGATGAGAGTGGGACTTGGTGCCTCGCTGGATCTTGCCTATCACTACTAAAGGGTGCTTTTGCTCAATATTGGTCTCTACTTTCTCTAGGACAGCTTCCCCTCCCCCCAATTTTTATTTATATATCCTGGCTTAATACAACATATAACTTACCCATTTTTTACGTGCTCAAAATTTTATCTCTCACACTTAATATCATATCTGTTTAATACGACTTTATGAGATAAAATATACGATTGAAAATGTGGTGTAGAGGTATCTTAAATATAAATACCATTGACTTTAGTTAAAATCCAGTATATGTATCTTGTTACTGGAACAGGAAACTCATATATCCTTTGTAAAAACATAAAATTATGCTATATTCCAAAATGTCCCATGATATTTTCCCCTAGAAACGAGTTCACAATTACTTCTCAATTTATATATATATCTATTTATATCAAATACTGTAACACACATTTTCAAGGTATACGATAGTATACGGCGTATATCTATACCCAGCTGGGTCAGCGTTGAGATTAGCTACACAAACTCCCTGCCCTACCCACGGTTAGTATGGGACACTGACGAACTTCAAAAGTCCATCGTACTTTATATGGGATGTACAGCCATCACACCATATATGGAAGAGCCATTGCATGTGCACGTTGAAGAACACACTGGATGGCCTTGATGGGAGGCTACCATCTGTCTTCAAAAAACTGTTCCAGTGGGTACCCTTCCCCATCCTTCTATGATCCTTCGGGGTCCTTAATACCTGGTAATTTAGCCCATTGTGGGCAAAAAAATGCCGCTCCGAGGTAAAAGAACCCAACCGAAAACTTTTATATTCTAGATTAAGTTTTTAATCTTTTCCTTTTCTGCATACTCTTTCCGCTTTTAAAATTTGCATTGCACAGCATTGTATGTCATTGTGTTGTATTGTTTAAGCGCTAATTTAAATTGAACCGAACACTGCAGATTACGATAAATAGCGGAAAACTCAGTGGATAGAAATCAAAACATCTCTTTTAGGTTTGGACAATTTTTTTGATTTCAGAAAATTTGATATAATATTTAGCTATGAGAATGGAGTAACAAATCTCATATTTATATATACTGTATATTATCCATCTATTAAGAAATTTTTAAACTCTAATAAAGCAAAGGAAAAATTTCTTAATCGAACACAGAAATTTTCCTCATATTTTCGCATCCCCTCTCTACATATGGGATATTTTTTCTAGACTGTGAGAGAAATTTACGAAATGAGTTTTAATGATCGAAACTATATTATTATTAAGTAATTAAATATTGGGAAACATAAGAATTCATCAAAATGATTTTTTTAAAATTTTACCGTTATTCATATATAAAATTCTATTTGAAAATGAACTAGCAACATGAGATAAATCCTTCGGTGAAATTGGCGGAATATATATTACGTATATATTAGAGAAAAGGAAAATTTTGTCTACTCTTATGCAATACAGAAACTGAATTGTATTTAAATGCATCTAATATAGAAAGAAGAATGTTTGTTTGGTTGTGTGCGCACTCGGCACCCAGAAAACCTAGAGCCTTCAAACTTTGCATGAACGTTCCCGTCACCAAGGGCCAGAATATGGGCTATATCTGAATCTCTGTGGTGAACCCAAATTGGTGTGGCGGGTTGGAATTTCTCAAAATTCTAATAAACTTGCCTTTAACGGTTGAAATTTATTCAAAATAAATGTTGCCGTCAATAAATTAAAAAAAAAGGATAAATCCGATTGACTAATATTCCGTGATAAACTCATTGTTCAGTTTTCTGGGTTTAGAACGCGAGCGTCCTTCGATATTGAAGTTGTTCTAATTTGGCAGGAGCAGAACACGAGATTCTTTGTTTAAATGAAAGCTTCAAACCAAAATTTATATCAGAAGTTAAAATCATCAATTTCATTTGAAAAATATGCAAAAGTTAATAAAAATATATAGAAATAATTACTAGATGTTTTAAGTATTATGTTTAGTAATAAATAATTTTATTTAATATTAATATTTGCTTAATACCTTTACATTTTTTATGCACTTCAGACCATAGCTAATTTTCTTTTGCTATAAAGTTACACATGCCTGGCAAATTGCATCCGAGTAACTAGGGTTGGTAAGAAGTGATTTTTAAAGTTCGATTATCTGAGCGAGGAGTTACCGGTTTTAATTTACAAACTACTAGCATGAGGAGGTTTATGGGTACCTCGAACTGTGTACATTTCGTTAGTACCCTAAGGGGAAAAAATGACCAAAGGGTGGGATTGGGTTGTTTTATTTCTGAGCGGTAGTTTTTTCACACATGAAACACTACCGCTCTGACATTTTAAATGGTCAGGTCACAAGGACCAAGAAGGCTCAGACAAAGTTGTGCGAAGGGACCCACTAGATGGTAGCCTTTCGTCAAGGCCATTGAGTGTGCTCTTTAAAGTGCACAGGATATGGCTCTCCTGCACAGGTGACCATTGCTTAAAGTCACATCCGACGGGACAACAGCCTTTCCAAGTTCATCAGTGTCACCTACTAACAGTGGGCAGGGCGGGAAATTTCATGGAGATAAATCTCAACGCTCACCCAACTAGGACTGTAACCAGGGAACTATAGATTACAAGTCTGGCGCACAATTGACTGAGCCACCCCCCAGAGGATATCTATTCTAATGATAATTATGTCAAATGAAAACTTGCGACGTGGGGAGTGCCATCTCTTCTGCATTTTTGGAAAGTTTCAGACCCGAGCAACGCCGGGTAAATCTGCTATTATGCTGTAGTGTTCTCCTCTGTAAATGGAAGGTTCATGCAAAGTTTGGTATCTCTAGCTCTTGTGGGAGCTGACTGAATAAACGAACAAACAAACTTTCTTCTTTATATATTAGATTTGTAGGTACTTTTATTAGCTTTCGTATATTTTTCAATTTAAATTAATGATTTTAACTTCCCATACGAATCCAGATTTTGAAACTTCCATTTCAAGAAAGAATCTTGTGTTCCGCTCGTTCTAAATTAGAACGGCTACAAGATCCACGGACGGTCGACCTAGCAAATGAACATGAGTTTATCACGCGAAATCAAAATCAAATTAGTTTGATGAACTCATTATTTCAAATTTAATGGTGGCAACAGTTATTTTGAATGACTTTCAACTGTTAATGTTTAACCATGCGAAATCAGATATTAGTTTAGTCTATTGTATCCCTTTTTTTCAAATTTATTGGTGGCAGCATTTATTTTGAATAAAATTCAACCGTTAATGTTAAATCTATGGGAATTTTGGGAAATTCAAACCCGCCCAGCCCATTTTCGGTTGACCCCAGTGAGTTAGAAAATAGCCTATATTCTTCCGCAGGGTGAAAGGAACTTTCATGCAAAGTTTGAAGCCTCTAGCACTTCTGGGGGCAGAGTGCAAAAACGGACAGACACACAAAGAAACAACCAAACTAACTTTTTTCTTTATATATTAAATGGAAGGCTATTAAAGATTCTTATTCAGCATATTTCATATTGGAAATAAATTCTTTTTCCATATATAGTGTGTTTTAATAATTGTATTTATTTTGTCGGAAGTCAAGCAATAAAGTCTTTATTAATGCATGAGAAATAAAAGCAAATGTTATTCTAATGGTGCAAATGGTATTAATCAAAGGATATCTGCTATTGTATAGCTGGGCCAGCCTCGGTCAGTAGGCGGCACCGATGGACTTCGAAAACCTGCCATCTGTCGTATATGACATTAAGCCGTGACTTGCTATGCAACAGAGAGAGCCATACCCTGTGCACGTTGAAGAACACGGTGGATGGCCTTCATGGGAGACTACCACATGCGTCCCAACACCTGTCCAGTGGGTCACCTCCCGGAACCAATATCTTTAGTTTGGGGGCACGACCTTAGTCTTAGGAGAGGCCTGGAATTCGTAATATGTCAGGGGACAAATCGCTTTGTTAGAAGGCATGAGATGAACACCTGGGAGAGATTAACAAACACACTAAAGCTTAATTATTTTCCTTCTGGCTATCCCGTTGTTTAAGGGCAGTGGGTGGAGTAGAGAAATATTAATCTTCCCTGCTGACCACAGATTGCATCTGCCAAGTTCAAGCTAAGAAAAAAACTCTGAATCTAGGGAGTGGGCAAGACGTCCTCTTTCCCCCCCGCTAGGTAACAACGAATGTTCTAAATTCCATTCAGAATGTGTATAATGGGAACAGAGGCAAAAATTATGAAAATTATTTACATTCCAATTCCTTTTTGAAGAAATATTTTAAAGAGCTGGAGAACGAATTTTGAAATGCTATAATGCATTGAAAATATATTCGTGTGTCCCACACTTTTGCATTTTTTGGCTCAGTTGTGTTCTAGATCCGGCCTGCTTCGAGACAATGAGTTCTGGATGTCAGAGTGGGAGGGCAAGATACGTTTTCTAGTTGGGTGGTCATTTCTTCTCTCAGCACTAATTTTTGCACAAAATGGGCTAAATAGCCAGATCACAAGGAACCGAAGCATGGAGAAAGGGGATATGTTGGACAGCTGTTAGTGAAGTCTTGTCCAGGTCATGCAACGTCACCTTCAACGAGCACAAGATATTGCTCTGTGTGTCTGTCACCATGCTTTAATTTTGCATCCGACGTAGTGATATTCTTTCAGGCACGTCAGTGCTCCCTTGCTTACCGAGGACAAGGAAGGGTGATTAGTGTTAATATATCTTAAAGCTGACACAATTGGCGCTCGAACCTGTAAACTCCGATTTCCAGCCTAGCACGCTGGCGATTAGGCGACCCCCTAACGACAGGTTTTCGTATAATGAGTTGTGACACCCAGGCGGCAAGGACGAAAATTCCTAGTAGGGTAAATAAGGTTCATTGTCATGTATCGTCGCTTTATTTTTGGTTACGATACGTCAATGTAATATTGGTGAAATGACCAGTTAAGCAGTCTACAGTCGTTTGTACCGATGTGTGCTTAAGCCCTTTTAGTTAAGTCAATGACCTACTCTCACAAGTGATCTGTACTAAATATTTTTATGCAGATAGTGTGTCTGTTTTCAAGGTGCATAACTTCAGACGTCATTAGGTAAACAATGTACAATCGGAATGCTATCTCACTGACTAGATAAGAAATGATAAAATCAAATGTTTACAATCTTCATTTACCTAGACATTATTTTTGAGAAAAATTGCATTCCAAGCGAAAGCAGAAATGTTTACTACCTATTGCAGAGTGTAACAAATTTTTATTTATATGCTGAGAAAAATTAAACGGCTCTTGCACTGATTCAGAAATTGTGAAATATCCATGTGTATTTTGGTCCACCTCTTCTTCGTCGCACTCTGTTTCTTAGCACAAATGGTCTCACTGGATCTCACAGATACCTGATATATTTCTTGATATTAAACAGCTGCACCACGGTTTTGGTTTTTATTAATTTAAATCTTATTCTTTTCATTGAGGTACATATTAACATTTTTGCCATAAATAAGTATCCTTTTCTATTTTCAATAACCAATATTTCGCGGTTTTATATTTGTAAATGACATCAAAGTATATCTAAATACTACACCAGAAAAAATCTAACGTATATATGTATATATGAGATGTCTACCTGTTTCTTACTGTTTCCCTCTTTTCAGAACGCCAGAAATATTTGCTCCCCCCAACAACCGAAAAAATCACTCTTTTATAAAGTGGTACGAATTGCTTCTAAAATTATAAGCCCTAGAGAATGGCAAAACTTGGATACTGCTTCCTCAAAATGTAACTTAAACTGACGTAAATGTTTGGGCCTGCAAAATTTTTCACCATCTCAAACCACTCCTCTAGCCCGTTCAATATCGTTAGGCATTGCTTTTAAACGTTTAGCGATAGAACCACAAAATACACTCTCAGTTTACTGTTTTCCCTAATCCGTACTTAAATCAATCTAATAGTTCGGACGACCAAAATTTTCTCTTTCCCCCCCAAAAAATAGTTCCGTAACTAAGCCTTTTAAAATCTGACAGGAGCAACTTCTAAGCGACAAGAGCTTGAACTGCCACCCGGAGTATACTGTTTCCTCTACTCATGATTTAGACTATCGTAAATGTTTGGACCCAAAATTTACCTTCACGTCAAATAGTGGTAGGAGCCGTTAAACGAAAATACCCAGAAACTCCCACTTTGTATACAGTTTCGTCTAATCCTAACTTAATCGACATTACCGTTAGGATATCCAAAAGTTTTTTTTTCCTAAATAAATTAACCCATCCCCACCACGAATTAAAAAATTAGTAGCTCCTTCTTCTAAATGTTAAGAACTAGCAGAGCAAAATTCTGTTCTTCTAATCGTAACTAATAGCAATGTAACGGCTTTGTTGCTTAATTATTTAACCTTTATAATTATTATTTACGCTTTTCTTTCTATATTTATTTTACATTCTTTATTTATTTTAAATTTTAATTAATTGTTTTCCATTTTCCTTATATATTTCTTTATATTTTTAATACTTTTACTTCTGAAGCTCCCGATTAAACTTTGCTCTCATGAGTTTAATAGGAAGACTTACCTGAATAGAGCAATAACATCGTAAAATGTCAGTTTTCAAACTTGGAATTTCGTATTACTACATTTTGCTGTACAGTAGATCAAAAAATATTCAAACACTATGGCTGATTACAGAATTCAAAAAAAAAATATCTGGCAAAGTTTTTTTTTTAAATTAGTGATCTGGCAACCTTCGTGTACAGTACACGAACGTTGCCAGATCACTAATTTTAAAATGAAATCTTTGCCAGATTATTTTCTGAATTCTGTAATCAACCAGGTGTTTGGATATTTTTTTAGCGACTCTACCTGTTTTAACCCCCTTTATGGTAAATAGCGTTATAAAATATCAATTCCCTTCATTGTAGACAGGAATATTTTGTTTTCCTTTGTCCAAACGAATTCATCTATTTCGTGATATTTGTATCAATACATAAATACAATTTGGAATATCTTTTATGATAAAGGCATAGATCCTAAGGATTTTACCAGAGCTATTATTATAGCTATTTTCAAAAAAGGTGATCGCAGTTCTTCTGATAACTATAGGGGTATCAGCCTACTCTCTGTTCCAGGTAAAGTTCTTTGCATGATTGTGCTTAATAGAATTAAGAATCTGGTTGACAGGCAATTGCGTGATGAGCAATGTGGATTCAGAAGTGGTAGGGGATGTGTGGATCAGATATTTTCATTTAGGAATATTCTTCAGAAACGTTTAGAGTTTCAGAAACCTGTAGTATTTTTACAGATTTCAAAAAGGCTTTTGACTCTGTTGATCATCATAATTTGTGGTTGATTGTGATATCATATGGTATACCAGACAAGTTAGTTAACATAATGAAAGCTCTCTATAATAACACTGAGTCGTGTGTGAGAGTTGGTAAGGCTTCTAGCAATTGGTTTAACATTACTTCTGGTGTTCGACAAGGGTACATTTTTGTCTTTTTTTCTCTTTAGTTTGATTATTGATTACCTGCAAGGGTAAGATTTTGGACTTAAATGGTTTTGAAATATGAAAATTGCTGATGTAGATTATGCTGATGATTTAGCCCTTTTGTCAAATGATATTGATGAGATGAACTCTTTCACTCGAGATGTTGATGAGACTGGTTTGGTTACAAATAGAGAGAAAATTAAAGTTATGAAAACTAATGCAGGCTTTGATTTATTTAATCGGAATGGTTGCAGTCTGGAGCAGGTGTTACAGTTTAATTATCTTGGGAGCTATGTAACAGATAATGGTGATATGCGACCTAGGATGCGGGGGGCAGGCAATGTTAGACAGGACCTTGTTAAAATTGGTGTGCAGTGGCCAGATACAGCAGATGTAGCTCATCACAGATATGCTTGGGGAACTAAATTGCACGGTCTGTTGGATCTCCGCAACCCATGGCTGCTTGAGGATGATTATGATGGTCGGTAGCTTAACCAATCATAGGTCAAAAGGGGGACAGAGCTACGAACTTAGAAAACTTCGATATTGGTCATTTTTGTCATGACATCATTGATGTGAGTAGTGCTCAGTGCCTCTGTTCTTACTTGTGAATTCGATTCATTTGGGGAAAAGTTACTGCAATAGGTGGGGGACAGAACCGGATTTTTCGAAAGGGTAAGTTGAAGATAGGACTTTGTACCCCACTGGATCTTGGCTGTGAAACTTGAACGGTGCTTTGGTTCAATCTTCGATCCTTACTTTGACTGCTTCCCTCATAAATATTTTCATATATCCTCGACTGATACAACATATAATTTACCCGTTTTTATACGTGCTGAAAGTTTTATTTGCACACAATAACTATCATACCAGTTTAATACGAATTTGTGAGCTAAAGTTTAAAATTGAAAATATTGGTTAGCAACCTTAAATATAAATTTAATTGACAAAATATAACCCCACATATATATATATGTCCTATTACTGGAGCAGGGAACTGACATACTTCTATTACTGGAGCAGGGAACTGACATATCATTTCAAAAAAAATGTGATCAATACAGCATAAGAAAAACATATAATCAATACATCATAAGAAAAACATATAATCAATACAGCATAAGGGAACTTCGATGTGGCTAATTTTTTCAATTTCTTCACGATAACAAGCATACAGCATCGATGTATGTCCATGACAATCGATAAATCTGACAATTCCTGATGACATTATACAATCTCACATAACAATAACTATATTACAGAATCTGACTCATCATGGGCGAACACAATTTCAAGTGACAACAATAATAATATGCATTGTATATCTCCATGAGGTTGACAGTTCTGAAATCACAAACAAAATAATACTGAAGCTTACTTCTAACGAGCGAATGCAATTTCGAGTGACAATAATAATACCTAATGAATATCTCCATGAAGTTGACAATCCTGGAAGCAGCCGACATAAGTCAACAATACCGAAGTTGTGTATACGATTTGTGGGTCGTGTCATTCACGAATTACTTTTCTCCTAACTACTGGGTGTAAGGCATGCTTAATTAATGTGTCAAAGAATCAGAACACAGGCTTCACAATTTTTCTGAGGACCCTTCGAAATAGCTGGACACCTGCGCTGATTCTACCTCTGTTGTGTGTGTGTGGGCGGGCTATTGTGTAAACTCTCCCAGATGGAAAGTTGTCCACGTGAATCTCGTCCACTTTGTGGATCTCCCGTTTCGTGCATTGGAACAGCTCAGAATTCGCCGAAATCTTCCATTTCGGGGCAGCAACAGCTAGAACCGTAACGACAGTAGCTGAGGTGGCTTTGTCGCCCTTATGATGAGCCGAATGCCGGGAAAGCTTTGCAGTTCGCTCCTATAGCAATCTTTGTCAATGAAAAGCAGTCCTGCGGTTTGGTGATCTTGTAAGAAGCGAGGGTCTAGGGGGTGATCCTGTCTGTAGTGGAGGGAACAGTGACTCTACCGTTTCGGCCACGGTGACGTAATGAATACGTGTGTGGGCGGTCATTGAAGGGGTGTACTTGGATTTGGCACAGCGGCAGTGGTCCGTGTGACTGTGGACGCTGCTCGCGCCGGATGGCATGTAAAGTTTTTCTAGGTGGCTTTAGGTGTCAAATCTCAGTCGTGGTCTTCTGGCTCCGATTCTGAGTTCACCCTGGTTTGGGGCGTTCGGTCAAAGCCACCTCGATTCACCAGGCGTGGAAAACCTTTAGTAAAAGGACGGAAGAAAGGAGGGATATTAATTATGCATAAAAATTCACGTGATATAATGTGTTTAAAATTAAAGACAAAGCTATCTTTTTTTGAAAGCAATTAAAATGAAATTATTTATTCATAAGTATTTTATTAAGATAATTAAGAATATTTGAAATTACTTACCAGATTTTAAAAAATAAACAACTACCAATTGGATTTTTATTAATTGAGCAATAATAAGATGTGCTATATTTTCGAAAATTAGGTCTTCTCTTACTGCAGTGTGCAGGCGTATTACATCGACGTGTTTTTGGCCTTGTTTGACCTTTGGTTCGGTGCAATGTTGGAGGAGGATGGGATATTTTTTCCTTTGGTTTTTCCTAATAGTCGCGCCTCTGCAGACAGCAAATGCATGTCTGTACATAGTTGCGAATATCGGAGTATATTCCTGATCAATATTACTCGGATTTAACTCTCTGTTGTTCCCAACCAGCGGACCTCAACAAGGGTTATCGTAACAGAACTCTAAAATTTGCCCTCTTTGACTGAGTAGTACCACCAGTTGGTCTATGATGTTAGTGCTAGGATTTACTTGGTCGAAATGAAATAGGGCTCCCGCTTTCATGTAGAAAGGGTCAGGGGCATTGATGGCGAGGTTAGTGTTTTGACCTTCCACTGCATCTATAATCCCCCCTAGTGCAGGGTCCTCCATCTGCATCTCCCTCAGCAGGGCTCAGTTCCCTAATTGTCTGGGAGGGTGTGCGTCCTTCTCAAGTGCCTGTATGTTTTGTGCAGGGTGTCGGCGATGATATTTTGCTCCCATGAGTGATACACGACATCGATATCATAATCCTGAAGTGTGAGGTTGCACTTCGCCAGTCTGCTCGAAGGGTCTTTAAGCTTCATTAAGTATGATAAAGAGGAGTGATCATATACGACTGTGAATCGGCGGATATAGAGATACTGTTTGAAACGGGTGATTGCAAATTTTATGGCGCGGGCTTCATTCTCGATGGTGGAGCAGTGATAGATGAGTCACACTATTTTGAATTCACGCCAAGATTTCCTATTAAAAATTCGTAACAATAATAAAAGGTCTCTGGAAAAACCGGAAGGGGGTGAATTCCCATCATTAGTTACATATTGCTACATAAGATGAAGTTGGATGGGGGAATTTTGAATTCATCTATAACAGAATTTGGTAATTTAGGACCGACCGTTACAAAGATATCGTTGCAAATATTAAAAACGATAAATTGGGTACTTTTATCATTTAATATATATTATTCCAAAATAGGATCGGATTTAACGATGGGCTGCTTAAAGGGGGCCATGCCCCTTTTGACAATGCTATTATAGGTAAAAGAGGCAAAAATTGATAAATCTTTGTCTAGTGGATGCACATTTGAAGAGTTATTTTTAAAGACTTGTAAAAGGAAAGAGGGGATTTTTTTGGGGTTGTTTGGTTGTTTTACCTCTGAGCGGCAATTTTTTGCACACCATGGGCTAAATGGCCAGGTCAAATGGACCCCGAAGGCTCAGAGAAGGTTGGGGGAGGGGACCCACTGGAACAGCTGTTGGGAGACAGATGGTAGCCTCCCGTCAAGGCCATCCAGCGTGTTCTTTAATGTGCACAGGGTATGGCTCTCCCGCACACGGGGCCACGGCCTAACGTCCCATCCGAGGGACGGCGGCCTTTCCAAGCCCATCGGTGTCCCCTACTGACCGTGGGGAGGGCGGAGAATTTTGCGGAGAGGAAAGAGAGGAGCAGTTCTACTGCAATGGGAATTTCATGTTAAATCATAAAGGAAAAAAGATTTGATAGTTTTATTTTATTCCTTTTAAACTTCTTGTTTCACTTTTTTTTTAGTATTTTTTTTGCTATGCTAAAAAATTAGCCTAAACTATTCATCACCAGTCTTAAGTTTTTAATTTCGCTTAACAATTGAAAAACGATAAAATAAAATCCATGATTTTTATTTCTGTTTTTATTAAGATTATTATTCCTTTATGATGCTACCTGCAGAAAGTTTAAATAAATTTCTAGAAGTATTGGTATTTCCGTTTGATGAAACAATTCTTTGTAATGTGTCAAAGTGATTGAGAATAGATGTCTGCGCAAGTGGAAACTGAAATAAATATAAAAATATAAATTACCTAATTCTCTTATAGCTGAATTTCTTTTCTCCCTCGTATCAAACAAAACTGAATATATCCAAATCTTAGTTCAGGAGAAGTTTTTGGGCATGCACAGACTGAAATCAATAGGAAAAGCAATGGAAATGAGAATTCGGTTTTGTTGGGTTCTTTTACCTCTGAGCGAAATTTCCGTACACAGTGGATTAAATAGCCAAGTGAATCGATGTAAAGGACAAACGGATGATCGTGCTTAGCCGTCATGTGGTTCAAGGTGAGACTGATGTAGCTTGCATTTCCTATTTTGCAATCCTACTTGCAAAACTGCAGTAGGATCTGGTCTACAATGATTGTACCACAGCAGATCATGCCGATCCCATTGATGTGCCAGACTTTGAGCCATCTGTGAACACAGGAAAGAAGTACGTGTGCTCATCACGGTGGCTGTGAATGTGTTGCCAGAACAAGAAGTCGGGTGTAAAGGCACAAGCCCCGTTCTGCAAAAGGGGAAAATCTCAGGAAGGGGAAACAACGAGCCACTGTGGAAGTGTCTCTTTTATCTATTTATTGGGCAAGGCGATCGAGACTGATGTTGATGTCTCTGAGGTAGCCTCTGAGCTGCAAACCAAAAGAACGAATTACATTAGGGGGATTATGAGAAAGAAGGACTGAAAACTCAATCCCAAGTGGAATTGCGAGACAGGGATCTCAAATTAAATGCGTACTGTAAGAACAACAGGTGACGGCGAATAGATAACGACCGTTCATCTGTGTCAATCGAATCAAGAAAAGGTGAAAATATTAAACAGATATTTTAACTAGTTCGTTCATGATACAAAATCGAAATTTAATTGGTAAAGTGTGGTGAACAAGAGATTGGGTTGCCCTAAAGAGGATTCGAACACATGTCTCCCAAAGAAGCATACCAGGAGTCATAAGCATTTGACCCCAAGAGATTATTCGTTTTCTATAAAAATGTCACATTTTAAGTGTTTCTTGTCTATGGACATTTTCACGTGATACTTTATTAAAAGGGATTTGCATTGAGAGAAGCTTTTCACTTCTTTTACCGGAGTGAATTCGGATCATTCAGCTGTTTACCCTTTTAAAAATGTTTTCTTATTGAACTTTGAATTAGTTATTAATGAAATATTTTTATTTTCGCTTTCCAAACTGATTTATTCAGATTTGCATCTTTACAAATTGCTACATTTGTTGTGGTAAACTCTGTATTTGAATGTGGATGAATTGGATTAATTCTTTTAAGTGTAGCCAGGCTCTATTTCTGGAAAAAAAAATCGATGGAGGGAGAGGAGGGAGTAAAAGCACAATCGAGCTGAACACTTTGATGGTGAAGAGGTGTTATTTTCACGGAAGATATTTGATTTGTTCTTTCACTTCCAGTGGGAAGAAGCATTCAATTTCTTTTGTCTTAAGAGATATATGTAGGTTTTTCCCCCCGTCGGATAAATATTAATTAAATCCACGGGATCTGACGTGTCATTAGGAGGCCGTGGGTTCGGATTCCACTTGGCTCAAGCCAGTTTTACCTCTACACCAAGCGTACATAAACACTTTTATCTGTATCGTGTGAAAATGAAGGAATATAACATAAACTTTTCAGTCTGGCTGTGTTGTTTATTTTATTTATAGTCCCATATTTTTAAATAAAAAATCTTTGAAACATCACAGAATTTAGAATAACAATTACATCAATGCTATAAAAAGAATAAAATTGTAATACAGTTTTAATTATAAAGCAGAAATGGTAGAGCTCTGACAATATGCACCATTCTGGGTCGTAGATATCAGAAGAAATCTGAAATTTGATCTCCGACGTGTCCTTAAATATCTAATAAAGGTCATGTAGAGGTGAATCCTTGATCTACGAGTGCTAGAAACGTGAAAATTACTGTCTGAGGATGTTTCGGGTTGTAGATCTCAAAAATCTTACTAAAGTTTGGATCCGGGGGACGTTTCAAGGTCAACGATCAAGTTTAGATATACCACTGCTGGGGAGCTAAAAATTGCTTCTTGAGGGTATTTGAATCGTAGATCTCAGAATGTTTGCTGAATTTTAGATGATATGGGTCATTCGAGGTGAAAGGTCAAATTTCGACATACCTGTGCTGGAGAGTTAAAAACTGGCGAATATCTCGGGCAATAGAACGCAGAAATGGAGGAATGTTTCGAGATCCGGTGTAGCATTCAAGGTCGTATAGAGGTCGGAATAAAGATTTAGAAATCAAGTGGTGCCCCCGAATGCACCGATTGATTTCTAGTTTATTAATGTAGCTCGGGATTGAACAGGCTATGCCATTTGGTACGATCTTCTTCATGCAGTTCAAATACAGCCACAGGTCATCAAAGATACTATTTATAAGTAAAAAAGAGCGTTAGATTACAGCATGTGTGAACAATTAGTCCATCTCTTATATTCAAATAATATCAAATATATAATTGAATACATAATAATAATATTAGAAATAAATTTATAATTTTTAAAATAAAGTTCAAATTCAATTACATTCTGGACAGTGCACAGTATTCGTTCTTTTATATGCTTATTCTTGGTAAGGGGAGACCAAAATGCTTTCCTGGGGGGGAAATTCGATCGTACTACAATTTAAAAGTAAAATATAAATCTCACGCTCATAAAGGCTGACCATCCTGGACTCCAGCATTGTAAAACTATGGAAACAAATAGAGTAATCTTTACGATAAGAACAAACACATTACACTATTTCTAAATAATTTCTCGAAAGATACAGGTTTTTATAAAACTAGTAAACTTGAAATAGCAACTCTATTAATAAGGATAACATATATCCATACTTCTAAATAATTATATCTAAGCTTTTTCAATTAATTTATTCAAATTTTGAAAATTAAATACTTTTTATTTTTGAAGGGCATTGTGGCAGACCTTCTACTATTGTATTAAACTGAAGGCTCCTGTCAGATCTTTGTGGCAAACAGCTTCTTGAGATGATATTTATCATCTTTTTGATTTATTTATTTTGAATACTATACCGAAGGGTATACTGAAGAAAAAGGGGCTTATATTCCTAAAAAGAAATGTCTTCATGAGGTCATACACAGCATAACCATAATATCTTATCAAGAAATTCCCTATTTGGGTCTTTAATGGGATCAAATACCCAATGTAAGACCTCTAAGGGATCAAGTCCAGCAGCCTTGCCTAAAAGGAACTTCGTGCAATGCGAATCAAGTGAGTGCATCGCAACATTATTTGATGACCGCCAAAATTATATTTTTCTCTTGTTTGCATATACTATTTTTTAATTTCACTGTGACTAAGTTTTTTTAATTCACTGGAGTATACAATAAGAAACGAAGAACATTTAACAACTTTTAAGAAATGTTTCAGTGCATATTTTTCAAATTTAGACAACATTCAATATACGTTTACTGCGATTAAATAATTTTTCGTATTATTCGTATAGGAACTGATATTTGGTGAAAATACATAATCCATCACACGAGTCTTTATAATTTTTTGTTTAATTCCTTATTTAATTGATGAAAATAAATAATTACTCTTATAACCTGAAAGAACCGGAAACTCCTTTGTTGATGATATACAAGTTATATGTGGTTTTCTTACTTTTGAGCTTTTATAGGTTTGATGATGTTTGCGAAGTGTTGTATTGATTATATATTAAAAAATGTGTGGTATGCTTATCTCTATCTTCATGACTTCATTTGGAAAAAAAACTTCTCTCATAAAAACAAATATATTATTAAAATTAAACACTTAATACATTACTATATATGTGCTGAAAGATTATATAAAATTTTATTTCAAATATTTTTACCATATTTGCTACAATAATAGCCTAACTTTTTAAAGCAGTCTTGTTGCCATATCGTCAAATCAAATTATAAATTGAAATGTATTTTAAACCGATTATGAGTAGATTGATTTTCGTTGAATGGTAACTTCACCCTCACAGTAAACAGTTCGTAAGTAATCGTTTTGAGCAACATTCGAAATTTCGAAGCATGGTAATAATGACATTTTCAACCTAGGAGCATCGAATGAGAGAAAGAGGGAATAATAATCATATATCGGTAATAGATGGCCAGAATAGATGCATCAGTTGAGTAAGAATGTAAATTTGTAACTGAAAGATGTATTTTATTAGATTACCAAAAGATTAGTTTTCATTGAATGGCAATATGATTGAACAGTCACAGGTACTCCTTTACAATTTTATTTCAAACTCCGCTTTCGCAGAGCCCTTTTTCGACGAAGGCCCTACTTGGCTGATTTGAGATTAAATGCAAATAATAATACTTCTACCTATATATCTAAATTTTATACAGGTAGTTGTAGTTAGCTATGAAAAGCAAACAAATATAATAACACAAAAATAACAATTGAGAATATTATTTTTATCCATTTTTTATTTCATATGCTTTTACTCGAATATTGAAGTCTCATCACGAATAGTTTAGCCGAATTATTTTTCCATGCCATGTAATAGAGTATGTAATTGATATCACACCTATTCAAAAAGAGAAAGTGGGAATAAAAGTATTTTTACAGATTTTCATTTGTATTTCGATATTTGATAACGGAACGTGAATTCCAAATAAATAAACAAACTATAAATGAACTGATTTATTATATAAGGCAACAGAATTGCATAAATCATAAACAATTTCTTCACTAATCACACAAAACAACAATATGCGATCAATCAGTATAAAATGATCCCAATTGCCAGATTTTCATTGAAAAAGCGCATTTTTCTACGATATAGATAAATTGCTATTTTACTTGGAACTAAAACCTTTCTTATCAGTTAAACATCCAAAAGTGATCACTTAACATAACACAAACTAAAAGTATCTCCAAAACCACATTTCTTACTACCAACGCTCACAGATTACGATTAATATATTTATTCTATACACAGATTCTCCGAACTAATTATTAGACATTCAACTATCTGGTACATAATCACATTCAAGCCCGGAAGAAGTAGAATTCTGTTCTTTCGTTTCAACTTCATCGTTCGAACTCGCAAGTGACACAATTCTCACCCCGTGCTATACCTCGAGTGGTACGTTGTAACATAGTCTCGTTTTCCATTGTTGTACGTGCATGTTCCGTTTAAGTATGTTGAAATTGAAGTCTTGTTCATAATACATTTATAGAAACAAAATCCTTCAGAGCCATGGGTTAAGGAGTTTAAACCAGATTACGTAATTTTGTTCGCCAAACGCATTTGTCCTGAGCTACATCTGCTGCACCTATCATTGTAGACCAATTCTAACAAGGTCCTGTTTGACATGTCCGCACATCACATCCTATGTCTCTCCCCTCTTTCTGAGGCCTTTAGGCACGCTCTTCATAACCATATTCGCTAATCTATAATTACCCATATGGGCAACATAGCCAAACCAACTGAGTCTCTTTTAACATTTGCACAATATGCTGCAATGTTAAAAATAATTTTACTATCTGTGCAATATTATTGATAATTACAAAATATTTTATTTTTCATGGATGCAGTCGGTTATTTGATACGGTATTTTAAATTGGGGGGAAGTACTTATTCTAAAAAATTAAAAAGACTGTTTCTCTTCAAAGCAGAATTAATTAATGTTAAAATAAAAAGTAACGACATAAATTTAATGTAATTTTAAACGTATTGCAATTTAGACATTTTTCCTCTTAGATATTTATGCCTTTTATAATGCAAAAAAACTTTCTACTCTAAGAGTTCATTGCTGACTGTATAATAATTATTATAGTAGATTTAATGGTTTAAGGCAGTAGTTCTCAACCTTTCATGCTTCACGTACCCCCTGGAAATGTGTATGTAACTGGCGTAGCCCTTGTGTAGATAGATAACTATAGTTGTAGTATAAAAATGGGAATAAAATAAAACATATGTATATATAAAACATATATCTAGCGACTTTTGAACTCTCACGGCGTACCCGCAAAAACTTTACCGCATACCCCATTTTTAGAATCCCTAGTTTAAGGTATTTAATCCACCCATGGAAAAAAATGCATAAAGATTTCTTCTCTCTTGAACCAAATATTTCATATTCTTACCTTTATGTATATAGGAAATGAATCAAATGCGTATTATTTCAAGATCGTACTGTAAGATTATCTTTAAAATATTTTCGATATAGAACACTATCGCTCTTTCACAATGATTTAAAATCATCTGGTTTTTGTCTTAAGAAACTTAATCTGTGTATATTAACTGTTGTTTTAAAGATGCAATTTAATACTCTTTATTTTAACTTAGAGGATCTCTTACTCTTTGGATATAAATATTACTTCACAAGTAAATTTATGCGTAATTTGTTCATCTGCATATATAAGCAATATAGATGTATTCTTTGCTCTTGCTTCTTTTTGAAACTTTTTTATCATGACTCACAATAAAAAATACATTTTATATCGCGACCCAGTACAAACACTTCATCTTCCTTGTTTATTCTAAAAATAAATCGACTCGTTTTGAAGGCGATTTTTACTAAATTGATTAAAATGTTACTGTCGTAAACTCAACTGTCGAGTGGTATGCAGTATAGGACACGTTTATATATATATATATACACGTTTCAGGTAAATATGACGAAATATTACTGCTTTCTGGTGCCTTGGTTAAATCAGACTCGTACCACTGAGCTTAGATAACGATAACAAACAAAATTTATTCCTTTCTTGAGTTTTACACCAAATTTCTCTTCAAGAGATTACTATTCTCTTCAAGTTTCTCAATTTCCACTTTTTGACAAATTATAACTGGCGCTGGTATAATTTGTGAATAGGATCGCCAGCGCTGACCTCCAAAGTAAGCCTATCGAGCAGATTCAAATTGGAGTTTCTTACACATTTTTAATACCCTTCTTTACAGACGGTGCTTTCTTTGTTCCATATGCTCTCGCTATCTGCTCTATCCAGTTGTGCAATCAGCACAGCAGAGCTGATTCTTGCGGAATGCAGGTAGGGCGTGACTTTCCCTGCTCCTGTAGGTACGAATAATAAGGAAGGGGGGGGGGAGGGTGCATACTTTACCAACTGACCTCGTCGATCCTGACCGTTACAATTGTTGTGAACTTGAAAAATGTCGCACTCGATAACGTCATTTCCGGAAAATCCATTGAAAATGATGATGATAAAAACTGATGGTAACAGCGTAATTCGAATTGATATGCTGACGAATTTCGATGAATTTTAAACGGGAAATATATTGCTTATTTGCTCCATGTTATTTGTTTTGCCATGGCGACTTTTCATTTTGATGACTTACCAGCGTTTGGTCACAACGAAAATGTTATGTGAGACTATGAAGAAGTTTAGAAATGTTTCTGACTGGTAAATTATGTTATGAATCTGATGAACATTTATGCTTTCTGCATGTGAACATTCGAAGTCTGAAAAAAAAAACTGGGATACTCTCTGAGTTTATCTTAAAGATATCTTGAAATTTTTAGATATTATTATATTGACAGAAAATAACATTGTTCAATCTAGAAATTTTTAATCAACTTTTTACGAGAACCCCTGGTGCGTTTGAACATGAGATTCTACTTTTCTTCCACGACACATTATTAGTCAATACGATACCTTCACTTGTATTTCCTGCTGAAATATTGAATATAAATATCTACAAGGGTAATTTAACTTTTAATTTACTTGCTATTTACAGATCACCAAACTCGAACATTAGCACTTTTCTTTCTAATCTCAAAAACTGGTTCGAAACAACTGATAAACATCGCAATCAGATACCAGTTGGAGACTTTAGTTTAGATATCAAAAATGTCAAAAAACACGGAGTTTCCAAATACGTAGAATTATTAACCGAGTTTGGTTTCTCACCTATCATTACTGGTATCACCAGGGAAGACATCATTGGTGACTCTCTCTCTCTCAGACATGCATTGATCACATTAACGTCCGACTTGACATTAGACTCAACACAAATTCAATGATTTTTTACAGTTGGATCGCAGACCACTACTTAATTGCGGCAACATGAGAGGAAAAAACTTTTGAATTCGTCTAATCACACTAAAAAGCTAGACAGAAATTTTAACACGAAAACTATCTTAGATCATAAAAACTTATGCAAAGAAATAAGTCTAACAAACTGGCTGGACAGAAGCACTGGAAATGAAAACCGAAATTCAGAACCAATAGTCGTACTTTATGAAGCATTCATAAAAAAATATACGGCAACTGTTAACAATAACAAAATTAATAAATTATCGGATGGCTCAAAAATTAAACAACGCAACTGTAGCAAAGATTGGATAAATCAGGAAATAATAAACTTAATACGAAAAAGAGACTCGGCTTGGATTGATTACAAAAATAACAAGAGAAACAGAAATTTTAAATTACTATACACAAACTTAAGAAACACAATCACGTCCCTTATTAGGCAGGACAAGAAAAAAAATATTACTTCAAACAGTTTGAGTCTTGTAAAAATAATACAAAGCAAAACTGGGAACTCATCAACCAAATTATCAACAATAAACCTAAAACTGGCACTGACTATTTTATCATGAAGAAATATGCCACAAGGTATATCTGAAACTCAAGCAGCAGAGAAATTTAACAACACCTTTGCAGACATTATTGTCAATCTTCGAATACAGAATAATACAGAATCTCTCTACAGTTCCTAAACATATCCAACCTTCTTCTCAATCAATTTTTATTCCTCCCATCTCAAAACAAGAAAGTTTGAAATTCTAAGTGACTTAAATGAAAGAAAATCATGTGGATACGATCAAGTACACATAAAGCACATTAAAGCATGCAAAATCGCCTTAGCTGATCTCGTGACAAACTTCATCAATGAAAGCGTATATACAGGAAACATCCCTAATAATCTCAAAATTGCTATTTTAAGACCAATTTACAAAAGTGGAACTAAATCCGATTGCACTAACTATAGGCCCATTGCCATATTACCCGTTCTTCACAAAATACTTGAAAGATATGTAGCTAATGTTCTAGCCAAATTCTTGAAAAAACATAACATTATTAGTGAAAAGCAATATGGTTTCCAAAAAGGTAAAAATACAATTACACTTTTAACGGAGTTTTCTGACGTCATTAATGGAACTTTAAACAACGGAAAAAACCAGCAGCTATTTTTCTGAACTTTCGTAAGTCATTTGATACGTTGGATCACGATATTTTACTTCAAAAATTGCATATATATGGTGTCCGAGATATTACCCTTAAATGGTTTAAAAAGTATTTAAAAAACAGAGTGCATGTTACCAAAATTAATGACGTTTTTAGTGAGAAGAGGACAGTGTACACTGGTGTTCCACAAGGTTCAATTTTAGGTCCGCTTTTATTCATTATTTATATTAATGATCTAGCTAACCTTAAACTGAAGGGCTCTCCTTATATATATGCTGATGACACCGGCTTGGTTAACGTGAATCACAATATAGGAGACGCAGTCCGAGATACACAGGATGATTTTAACAAAATTGTTAACTGGTCTAACATTAATCGTATTTACGTAAACTCAGAAAACTCCAAATGGATGAGCTTTCGTTCACCAGGATAATATGATCTTTCATCTTATGCAATTAAAAACCACGAACCCTTGTGTACTCACAACATGATAACTCATGACCCTGACTCCTGCGACTGTTAGGTTATTGAGCGTGTTGAGAGCCAAAGATATCTTGGGCTTTACATGGACCAGATTAAAAATAAGAATATACAGATTAAATATAAACAGAATAATGCCTTTCACCATTCCCCGGTATCATTATTTATTCCCGATAATTCCTAGCTCATACACAACAAGTATGCAGTAGAAAATCCATATTTTAACCGTTTCGAAAAACATTGATCTATGAAGAAGAATATTTGTTAATATTTCAGAATATTTGTTATGAGCACATGGTGTAATGTAATATAAATTATATCTGTCATGGGTTGGGATGTTTTACCTCTGAGTGGAACGTTTTTGCGGAAAGTGTGATAAATGTCCAGGTCACTAGGACCTCGA
The DNA here is from genome assembly GCA_038380435.1 of Ryuthela nishihirai. Lineage (NCBI taxonomy): Eukaryota > Metazoa > Arthropoda > Arachnida > Araneae > Heptathelidae > Ryuthela > Ryuthela nishihirai. Next base: position 92,440,725 of record JAWZYU010000011.1, read on the forward strand.
GAGCTCAGAGAAGTTTGCGGGGTCTTACTGGAGAGCTGTTGGAAGACACCTCCAGTCATGCCATTCAGCACGTTGTTTAAGGCGCACAGGGTGTGGCACTCCACCACACGGTGCCACTGCTTAACTTCCCATCCGAATGGCGGTGGCTTTTCCAAGCCTATCAATGGGAGTAGGGCATTGTGGGAGATCTGAGACAAATCTCGAAGCTGGTACAGGTGGAATAGAACTAGGAACGGCAGGTCATTACGTGGCTTGCGAGCTACCGACTAAGCCACCCAACGCCCTAAATATCTTTTACGGTATTACACATGTATATACTTGCATTGTGTATTTATTTCTTCTCATTTTGGAGATAATAGCTATTTTCATCTCCTAAACGTAATAATATTATCCGGAGTATTATTTTTCTTAATGTTTATGGGCAGTAAAAAATAGTTTTCACATACTATTCATTTGACTTTACAAGTCATTTCTATCATTTAATTTTCGCTTAAATTAATGATATTTTAATATTCAAATTTATTTTTGTTTAAACACCTTACAAATCTATGGAGGTAGCAGCATTTATATTTGTTATGAGATGCTCTTAAACAATAACTTCAATCGCTATTTCAACATAATTACTGAAAATAAATCAGAAACTTTTGAGCGAAATGAAAAATATTTCAATTCAGTATGAGATTCTATCAGACAATAATTCAAATTACTAACTCAATAAAATCATTACAAATAGAATCATCAGTGTATTCTTTGCTTTCTTTTTATTAACTGAACTTTGATACAATAATGAACCATAAAAATTCAAAATTACATTTGAAAAAGTATTAAATAACATTAAAATAACATTGATATTATTTAATTTCTGCCTAGTGGTCTCTCCACAACTATTATTTTTAGATGCTTTAGAATTACATTAAAAGAATTAAACGCTACTGGAAAAATTATTTACTTGTGTATTTTGCTCAACACCTATGTAATAAAAGTTTATAATCGTACAGTTATGTTGCATATAACAGAAAACAAAGGCGTTATTTGAAGTTCGCCGATTGTATGCCCACGCTAGTGACGTCAACAGGCAGGCCATTAGCTTGATTGACCTAGACTAAATGTACAGACACATCCTATGGATAAGTACTCTACCAAACCATTGGCCACACCCATTAATTCTCATCTAGAACTCACTACAACAAAAGAACGTACGGTTTTGGCTTCTCAGTTTCTTTGTTCAACCACAATTCAACATGAACTTACAACACGTTGAACCTTCAACTTTGAATTACATTATTATTCATTACAATGTTAGGAGTCATATGACTAAAACGGAGAGGGGAAACTATGGCTATTCCTTTTATACTTTCATCTTCGTTGATAGTGAAGGGTTGGAAGAACAAAGAACAAATCATCGGACCTAGTTGTAAAAAGAGAATATTTTGAAAATCCTATGGATAATTTTGGGAATAATCTATAGGTGTTTTGTCTGTATTCAAATTTGAAAAACTTTAGGATAGGTAAGAAGACTTTGGTTTTAATTTAATATATTGATTAGTTAAACATAAATGTATCGTTATTGAGTGAGTGTAACCTCTCAATATACAAATTCGTGGCCTGATTGTAACTATGTATAAACCCATGCGTAGAATAATTTTCTGATTTACAACGATATTTTTCCGTATTTTTCGGTTTGCAATAATATAGATTCTTTTTTACTAGAGATCAGTTAAGGGTCAATTTTTTTTAGCCTGATTTAGGAAAACAATTTTTGTACTATATAACTTTTTTGTGCTGTATAACAATTTGTGTATATATAACTTATATAGAAAAATGTATGCTGTTAATTATTTTTTGTTAATTCCTATTCTATTAATTATAATTATTTTCATGATAAAATTCAAATATTAAAGCTACTTGGAACGGAAAATATTAGGAATCGTAGTATAAACGAAAGTTTCGTTGGTTACATTTCATTATGTAATTTATAAATCAATAATATTGAAATTAGTTCGCCAATATATTCAAAAAGCGATATTTTTTTAATTTAAAGAGCTCTTAAAGGAGCATCATAGTATATTGCATTTAGTTTTAATTACAAAAGACTGATTAAATATTCGAAATGGTTTTAAAAAAAAATTCTCAATATTTGTTTTTAATTGAAATAAACATAATTAAATGATTCTCAGCGAAAAGTGGTTGGTGCTATTTTGAGCAAGGGCCGGATGGATTCGGGCCCAACCCAATAAAATTCAGCTCCATTGTTTACAGATTTTTACTTATATATATGTACACATTCGATAGCAAGCTGACTATGGGATTTTTCCTTTATCAATACGTACGAATTTTTGAAATAACTTATTTGAGCGGTAGGAACTTCAGTCTCAGAGAATGGAACACACTGGAGGATCTACAGTTGAATGAACTCTAGGGACCTATATGTTCTACTGATATCATGAAATGCAGTCTAATTTGGGCTTCCGATGGGCATCAGTGTTATGATCCTTCGTGATCTATGAGGCATTATAAGTACCGAAAATTTTATTAACAAAAAATTGCTGGTCGAAAAAATTTTACTCAAATGTTATAACAAATTTCTGCTAAAAATTAAAAAAAAATGCTTCCTCAAGCAGCTGCTTGCCACAGAGGTCTGGCAGGAGTCTTTCAATTTTCACTCCATAGCAGGAGATCTGTCAGGATGGCGGTACATCAACAGAAAAACAACACTAACATCCATGTGTGCTAACAACTCGGCCATGGCGAAAACTTTTAATTTTGCAATTTGTGAAAATAGTTGTGTTTATTTCACCTCGGAGAGCGCTTTTTTATTGTAGGCAATGTTCTAACTTGCTCAGGACCTTAGAAAACATTGAGGAAAAGAAGCCATTGGGTAGCTGTTACAAAAACTGTGGGAGTCTCCATGAAAGATTTCCAGCATGTTCGTAAACATTGAATAACCGCTATACATGTGACCATGGCTTAACGTCTCATCCGATGGGCGGCAGACTTAGGAAGCCAAATGATGCCTCTTTAACTAAGTACAAAACGGGAGTTTGAGGACAAATTTCTCTATGTTGGCATAGTTCGGACTCGAACCTAGAGACTACAGATTACGAATTTGGTGCGGTACCTAGTGAGCCCCTTTTCTGAAATACTTTTTAAATTTTCATAAATTTGAAAATTAGAACCAGCACTATACAGATGCTAAATATTTTTGCTTCTTTAACATTTCGTATATTAAAATTTTGGACGGTTTATCTCTGAACTTTACATTTTCGCAAACAATGTGTTAAATTGTTACGTCACAAAGATCCCGACTGTTCAGAGAAAGTTGGGGTAAGGGACTCACTGGAAAACCTGTTGGGAGACAGATGGTAGTCTTCCGTCAAAGCCATCCAGAATGATCTTTAACGTGTACAGCTGTGGTTCTCCAGCACACTTAACGTCCCATCCAATGGACGTTGGCCTTTCGGAGCCTATCAGGGTGCCTTACTGCTCTAGGTCAGGTGGGGAAGTTTTCGGAGATAAATCACGACACTGGCTGCCCATTGTGAGACTCGAACATGGGTACTGCAAAATACGAGGTTGGTTCGCTACCGATTGGGTCCTCCCACCGCCCTATATATGTCTTATGGAACAGCATAAGTTCATGTTTTCGTTGTGTATTAATTTCTTCCCATTTTGGAGGTAACAGCTAATTTCGACACCTGAACTTAATAAAATTACTAAGAATATTTTTTGAAAGTGTCTGCATTTAATATTCGCTTAAAATTATTGATATTTTAATATTCAGATTCATTTTTCTTCAAACACCTTACAAAGTTATGGAAGGAGAAGAATTTTAATTTTTTAAGAGATGCTTTTAAACAATAACTTCAGTCACTAATTCGACATAAATACTAAATATATTAATACCAAGTTAAGAAATGATCTGCAAAAAGGTTTGTTTTTACATCTCGGAAAACTGTAATAAAAAAAAAATTATTACAAGTATGAGATTCTTTCAGGTAATAATTCATATTATTAACTGAATAGAATCATTAAAAGTTGAATCATCAGTGTAATGTTATAAGTTTAATATTTTTATGACTGATTGTAATATTAAAATTCAGTTTATAAAACAAAAACATTACTGGAAAAATGATTTATATATGTATTTTATTCAATACATTATGTATAAAAGTTTTAAAATCGTACTTACGAAACTGTGCTGCATATAAACGAAAAACAATGGAATTTTTGGAAGTTCGCTAATTGTATACCCACCTTAATCAGGTCAAGAGACAGCTCAATAACTGAATTAGCCCAGAACAAATGTCCAGAACCAACCTATGGATAACTAGTCATCCAACCCATTGGCCAAACCCATTAATTCTTATCTACAATCTACAAGAACATAAGAAAGGTCGTTACCTTCAGTTTTCGCTTTTCAATTTATTTGTTCAACCTCCATCCCATGAACATTGTTTACAGTTTCAGGAGTCATATGATTAAAACGACGAGTGGAAGCGTTGAACACTCCTTTTATGCTTTCACTTTAGTACCTAGTAAAAAGTTGGAAGAATAAGGAAGAAATCACAAGAGCACGTTGTAAAAAGTGAATATTTTGGAAATCTCAGAATATTTTGACTCCATTCAAATCGAAATAGCTTTATGATAGGTAAGGACAGTTTGATTTTAATTTACAAATATGTTTTAGTTAAATATAAATCTATTGTTGTTTGGGCAATGTTTCTCAACAATTACTGTTCCCGAGCCCAGCAAAATCTCTTGGCCTGATTGAATCTATGTATAAACTCATGCATAGAATAATTTACTGATTTACAGCGATTATTTCCAAATTTATAGCTTACATTGCACGAAATATAGATTTTTATTTAGTAGACATCAGTTAGCATTCAATTTTTAGAGCCTCATTTAGGAAAACAATTTCTGTGACCAGTAATAAGAATTATACACAGAAATCAAAGTCGTTGATTATTTTTAATACTTTTATGCTATTAATTATAATTACTTTTATGACAAAATTTAAATATTAATGCTTTTTGGAACGGAAATGTTAAAAATTATAGCAGAAACTAAAAGTTCGTGGCTAAAATTTCAATATGTAACATATAAAACAATAATATAAAAATCAGTTGTCAATAAATACAAATAGCCATATTTTAAAAATAAATATTACTTAAAAGAGAATCAAGAGTATATTGCATTTAGTTTTAATTACCAAAGATTGATTAAAAGATTGAAATTATAAAAAAAATTGTTTTTACTATTTTTTTAATGTGGATATTTTAAATTTCTTAGAATAATTTAAATTTTAAAATAATATTTAAAATTTTAATCATTCTTAGTCTGAAGTCATTTATGCTATTTTGCGCCCGGGCCCAGATGTGTTCGGGCTCAGTCTGACAAATTCCAAAACCTGAACTCAGCTCTATTGTTTTCACATTATTACTTAAATATGCATATATACACTTTCCATAGAAGATAAAGTTGAAATTTTTGCTATATCGAAATTATGATTTTTCAAAATAAGTTCTTTGTCTGGTAAGGTACCTTGTGTCCTGGAAAATGGAAAACACTGGAGAATCTAAGCATGGATAAATTTTAAGGGTCTTTATGTTATACTATAATTATGAGAAACACTCTCATTTGGCCTTTCAATGGGTACCAGTTTCATGATTCTCCGTATCTATGAGGCATTACATGTACTGAAAAATTGATCAACAACAATATTTCTAGTCGTAAAAAAAACTCAAAAGTTATAACAAATTTCTTCTAAAAATAAATTAACATTCCCTCGAACAGTTGCTTCCCACAGAGGTCTGACAGAACCTTTCAGTTTACTCGCCATAGTAGGTGATCTCTGAGTATGGCGGCCCCTCAGCAGAAAACAACACTATCATCCATACCTTACATGGGGTTCGAACCCAGGTCTCTTTGATCAGTAACCAAGTGTGATAACCACTTGGCTACGTGAAAATAAATTTAATTTTACAAGTTTGGGCAAAGAGTTGTATTTATTTCACCTCTGAGCACTTTTCTTCTCATTGCAGTAAATTTTCTAAATGGCTGAGGGGCTTAGAAAACATTGAGGAAAGGGAGCTATTGGGCACGTGTTAGGAGACAGATGGAAGTCTTCGACGAAAGCTTTGCAGCATATCATTAACGTTCACTGGATATGTGAGCATAGCTTAATGTCCCATATGATGGCCTCCCCGAAGTGTGACCACCTTGTCTTTGTCCTACGGTGCCTTAACGAAGTTGGGGTTTCGGCTCGTAGTCTCTGGTATGCACGAAGGCTTGCAGGCCGGATGGAGAATTCGGAAGTGGAAGGTCTTGGTGACTGGATTGGGTCCCCAGTCAAGCAGGATCATCCTGGCTTCTGAGAAATTGCGGGTCTGCCGCCCCGACGAAGTTCGGGGTCGGCATTCTGCTGCTGGGGGCTGCGGGTTCGTTGCTCTAATGGAGAGGACGAAGTTGAGGGCTTGCGACTGGGAGTGGGATCCCCTGTCGACAGGCTTATCAATGGAAAAGCTAAAATAAGAGTCTCCACAAGAGAACTTTTAGGCAATTCCAGTATTGAATGTTTTATTTAGTGATTGACGTGGTAGAGGAGCCTAGGGTGCCTTTGCGGAGTTGGGGTCCCGGATCGATTAGCATGCCATGAAATGTTTGCAGCCGCAATGGAGAGGTTTGAAGTTGAGGGTTCTGCTAACAGGAATTGGTGCTCCAGTTCAAGCAAGCTCATCGACGAGCCTCTGAGAAGTTGTGGCTTCCAACTGATTGGTAATGCTGGGGTGCCATGGGTAAACCATGGAAATGATGGAAAGAGCCATGCTGAACGGGAGTGAGATCCCCTATTAGGCTGGCTCATCGATGGAAAAACCTCTGGGAGTCTCCACCATGGTAGGTCCCCCAGTTCAAATAGTTAAGTATGTTTATTTAATGATTGGCTTTCTAAATTGAAAAATTGAACATTAAAGTTCAGGTTCTGTATAGGTTTAGCATTAATATTAGAAGGAAATTTCATTGATATGTTTGGTTTTTATGCTTAGGCAATGCGCAAAATTCAGAAAGTCTAACTACACCTCAATGATTAGACAACCAGACGAAACTGATTCTATCAGCTTAATTGTCATGCTCATAATAACAGGTCCTTTCTCTGGGGCAATGATATTTTTTTAAGTGAAGGTATGCATAGACAGTAGATGGGTCAATCATGGCACCCTCTGTATAGTGTAGTACTATCCAAAATAGTGGAACGTTTGGGGGGTGTCATGGATTTATATTTCCTGTCCCTTATGATGGATGGCAGCCTTTGCAAGCCAATCAATATCTCTTTTACTGAGTGCAGAATGAGGGTTTGCGGAGAACATTATCTATGTAGCATAGTTCGGATTCCAACTGAGTGACAACAGATTACAAGCTTATTCTGCTACCTAGTGAGCCCCTTCTCTGAAAGAGTTTCTGAATTTTTATAAATTTGGAGCATTTGGACGAGCGTTATACAGACCGCTTGATATTTTCGATTCTATAACTCTTTTCATATCAAAAGGAACAGCTTTGTCTTACCCGGGTTATTGGCGGTGTAGCTCAGTTTGTACCGTGTCAGCCATGAAATTATATAGTTTCCAGGTTCGAGTCCCAGCTGTGCCAACGTTGAGATTTATGTCGGCAAAAATCATCGCCTTACCCACAGTCAGTAGGGGATACTTATGTGCTTGGAAAGGCACCGTTGGTCCGATGGTATGTTAAGCTGCAGCACTATGTGTGGGACAACCATACCCTGTGCATGTTAAAGAACCTCTGGAGGGCTTGAGTTCGGTGTTACTGTCACTTAGCCATTTAGCCCATGGTGTGCAAAAAAGTGCCACTCAGAATTAAGAAACCCAACTTCTCTGGAATAAGCATGCTAAATGTTTGGCCAGAGGCCACCTGTCTATATATAGAGAAAAAGAATATTTGAAGGGTGTGGTGATTAGGAAGAATGCATTATTTATGAAAATTTCAACTAATAATTATTCTTCGAAAGACAATATAAATGGCTATCTTAACATTCGTCAACTTTCTAAACTTTTATTAGAATAAAAACATTTTCAACAAAAACCATCTAATATCTAGTATTCTACTTTAACATGTTGTATCATTAAGTTTACTCGAAAAATAATACGGTGAGAAGCCAATAAACTTTGAATTTGAAATATCAATTCTATAGTAATTATTGTAATATTGATTTTATTTCATTGTACAAATCTATAGAGTGATTGACTTTTTTATGGTAATTCTTTTAGACATTATTTTCGTGATATTTTCCCTCAGGATCGTTATTGTATTAGATTAAAATAACAATTTCATTAAAAGGAAATAATCCATTCAGATAATTTCCTAACACTTTACGTATTAGTACACCAAGAACTAATATTAGATATTTTCCGTTAAAATCGTTTAATTCTCTCTTAATTACTCCTTTAATAAAGCTCTCCTTTTAAAATTTCGTTTACAATAGCATTTCAGCTTGAATTTAATATGATAATTATTTGAAAATTAACCAATATATTTTTATCATTTTCAAGTACCTTAGACATTGATTCACTAAATATTTTATCAAATAGTCATCCAACGATACAAATGTTATTCTTATTTTAAAACAAATATTTTTTTTTTATCAAGGTTGGGAAAGAGAACTTCCCATCCAAATGTTATTCTCATTTCCGATACAATAGTTGTTTTCTTTTATTAAGGTTATGAAAAAGAACTTCCCATCCAAACGTTATTCTTATTTGCAAATAAATATTTGTTTTCTTTCATCAATACTGAAAAATAGAGCTTCCAATTCAAATGTTATTATCATTTCCAAATCAATATTTTTATTCTTTTAACAATGTTCTAAAACAGAGCTTCCCATCCAGATGTTAATCTCAGTTTTACATCAATGTTCGTTTTCTTTTATCAAGGTGATAAAATAGAGCTTCCCATCAAATATTAATCTTAGAAGATATTTTCTCTTTCAGAGTGCTGATAGTTTCGTGACAGATTTAGCGAAAAGCAACAAGTCTATCTGGATAATTATTGATCTGATGCAAAACGCAGATCAATTTTCAATATATACAGGAATGAAAAGACATGACAACAAATATTTCATTTGAATAGTTTAATGTCCGGTTCCTAAATTCTTCGTGAGTAGGGTTTCTTTCAAGTCACTCAGAAACAATAGTTACTATGTCAACCCTTCGAGATATCACAGCTATAATATTAGCAGTACAGATTTGAAACTCCCCTGATGTTAGAAAGGAAATAATTCTTGTGTCTGGTTCAGATATTCATGAATTTAAATCACATGTTTCCGTAACATTTTTTGGTTTTAAGAGTTATTTGAATTGTATCGTAAAGAGAAAAGCAGAAAACATAATAGAGGAACTGGAAGTACCAGTAGCGTTACATGAAAGAGTTGAAAGTTGTATATTGCCAATTGCAACAAGAATATTAAATTGCACAAAATATACCGAAAAAATTTGTGGTGTCTCCCAATATTGCATTAAGAATTATTTGAATGTTTCACATTTTAATTTACAGGTATTGATTGATGAGAATAAAGTAGCTGGAGAGCTAATTAAAGACGATATATTGGATTTGAATCAACTTTATAAACTTGCCTGCTTTTACTGCCACACAGAGGATATTGCTTCTTTATTCAGAAAAATGTCGGAAAATGATTGGATTGATTTTTACGATCCGATAAATCCAGATACGGTTAGTCAGATTGATTTGGTAAAGTTTTGGTCACGTATTCTAGATGGTGAGATAGATAAATTGAGAGGGATTGAAGAAACTCATGTGTATGGGTTGAAAAGAGCTGTGGAAAGTGGAAATGCAACTGCTGTAAAATATTTCTGGAATAAGCTGAGTTCAAGAAAAAAAGATGAAATTATTATAGATGTTGCATGTAACACCGTTCATTTAGGAAAGTTCATGGCAGTTTGGTTACTAGGACATGAATTGTGGAATCCAACTGTGTACTTCCCGTCTAGGCCATGCAGCTGCTGTAAAAAATGGAAATGCAACTGCTGTAAAATATTTCTGGAATAAGCTGAGTTCAAGAAAAAAAGATGAAATTATTATAGATGTTGCACGTAACACCGTTCATTTAGAAAAGTTCATGGCAATGTGGTTACTAGTACATGAACTGTGGAATCCATTTGTGTGCTTCCTGTCTAGGCCATGCAGCGTGTTCTTTAACGTGCACAGGGTATGGCTCTCCCACATACGGAGCCACAGCTTAACGTCCCATCCGACGGACGACAGGCTTTCCAAGCCATCGGTATCCGCCACTGACCGAAGGCGGGGAGTTCGCGCAGATAAATCTCAACGCTGACACAGCTGGGACTCGGACCTGGGAACTGCAGATTACGAGCCTGGTGCGATATCGACTAAGCCACCCTCGCCCCAATAAACCGTGAATCGCGTTGTGGACTGGAAAAAGAACGAAACAGCTATTTTGGATCAGTCTTTGGAAAAGTTGTAATAATATTAGGCAGTTTTCCAGATATTGCTCTACACGGAATGTGTAACTGTAGACAGCAGCATTTGGTCGTTGTTATTGTCTACCGTATTCTGCACTTTATCTAACTTTTTTTTAGTTCATAAGTATTGGGAAACTAATAATTTTCATCTTTAATGTTTTTAATGTTAGCATTGAAAGAAATAGGTAAATGTAATACAGAGTTGACTATGCTAGTTTGCCAATTATAAAATAATACCAAAATTTAATAGCGATGCTTATTATGCAGCAATAGAAACAGAATAAAATTTTATAAAGTTATATAATAATTTCGCATCGAAATAAACCAGATCTGAGTTTATTAACTTCATAAACTTATATTTAATGGCCTTCAAATTATGAAGACATCAATATAAGCAGAAGACTATACATTAGAAATAAAAGCTACTTAAATTATTAAGCTTATATTAAAGTCTGGATATTTCACAGCAAAGTTCCTGCCTTTTATTCCAAAGAGATTTTTTGTTAATATTTACATTTTTTATTATATAAGAGATTTGATTTATCACAGATTACTTTGAACGTTAGAACTATATATATATAGTGAAGCCTACACTGGATATATGTAGTTCTACAATCAATCCCTATTTTATTAAAAAGATGGTGTACGTTTCATTTGATATGTAATTTGTTATTGCTAACTTTAAATGGGATTAAAAAATTGTGTTTAAAAGCGTAAACAAACGTAAAACTGAAGCGGAAAAAAGTATCATATATATATTAAACATCTCTTGACCTTCCAAGAAAACAAATCGATTTAGCAATATTCGGCGAAGTAATTCCTTTTTTGTACATGAAACAATTGCGATTTTATTTAGCAATATTCGTATAAAGCATTCGGATATATTGCAATTGACATGCAGCGTGCGGCTTTCTGAGTAGCAACAACATCGCCGTTCTGCGCGGCTACACTAACGAGCTACGTTAAGTAAGGGAGCCTCGCCCTCTTTTTTTTTACCTCCATGGCTAGGAATGATGGGATTTGAAGTAGTCCGATCTTCTTCGATGAAGTTCAAATGCAAAAAGGAATGCAAACTGTTCTAATGTCATTACCACTGCAAACCGAAGTTCAAGTGTAATGATCTTTTTGGCCGGGTGGTTTAATTCTGTCCTGTCGAACTCCTATAGTTGCAATGGAGACAGGCGGCTGAGCGATATTTGTGGCTATCAATAACTCGAGTAGAGGCGGAATAAAAATTTCATCTCCCCCTTCAGTTTCCAAGGGAGAAATCCAATTTGAGTCCCTCGATATCCGGACTCAGCCCTCGTCGCCGCACTCGAACACACACGACCTCACTGCTTCGCATCTCTAGTCGTTCTCCTTTAACTTCTTCCAGCATCTCACAAGCACCCTGGGCTCAAACACATTAGCTTAACTTTGTATCAGCCTGAGGTTTAATTCTGTCTGATTGCCTCAGACAGTCCCGCTCATCATGCCTCCTTCAACTTGACCTTTACCGGCATTCATCCTTGCAGTTGATCAGAAGCCGATTTACTACGTCTCCACGCTGGGTGCCTGGGTGTCTAGTCGAGGAACAATTGTGGGAGTGATTTACATTGACATTGTACGAATACATAACGAAATATTAAAATACCTATGTACATAAGTAAATGGAATAAGGAAGTGCCGAACTTCGCACAAGTCGAAAAGTTTCCTATAATCAGAGAGGAGATGTGGATACTATGGTCTCGAGAGAGGTTGAATTGTTTTACCTCTGAGCCACACTTTTTTTGCACAAATGGCTAGGTCACAAGGACCACGAAGGCTCAGAGAAGGTTGAAGGTGGAGACCCACTATAACAACTGTTGAGAGACAGATGGTAGCCTCCTGTCAAGGCCATCCAGCGTAATTTTAATGTTCACAGGGTATGACTCTCGTCACACGAGGCCACGGCTTAATGTTCCTCTGACTGACGGTGTCTTCTCTCATCAAGACCATTCAGCAAGTTCTTTAAGGCGCACAGAATTTGGTTCTCTCACATACCAGCCAAGGCTTTTACGTCCCCATCCCATGGGCAGTAGTTTTTCCCAGGTCATTGGTGTCACCTACTGACCAAGGGCAGGGCGGAGAGTTTTGCGGAGATAAATTTCCACGCTAGTAGAGGCGGTACTCGAACCTGGAAATCAAGCAGATTACGACACTAGGGTACTGCCAAACGAACACCTTCACCAGGGAACTGCAGATGACGAACCTAGTGCGCTACCAAACGGCCACCTTCGCCACCAAAAACTCAGAGATGTTTGGGGAAGTGAGCCCACTGACCAGTTTTCAAGATACAGATACCATTATTGGGTAAAGGCCACGTAGTGTGTTATTTAAAGAGCACAGTGCAAGGCATAGTGTCTCATCTAAAAAGGTTGGCTTACCAATACACATATATGTGTCAGCAGAAATTTCGCCATGGAGGGAGGGGAGAAGGAGGGCAAAAATCTTTGAAAGAATGTCTTTTTTAAGATAATTAACGTGGTAAAAAAATCAGGCTTCCAGATTTTCAAGAGGGGAAGTGTCTCCCCCCACCTCATGCGAACGCCCATGGCAATTTTATCGATTTTCGCTTACTGACTGATTGTAGAATTGTTTTCAGCAGAGATATACTAAGCACGTGTATAATTGAGACTCGAACTGGGAAACATCAGGAAGACCGAAATTTGACCTTTACTTGACCTTAAAGAATAAATCGGATACTAAATTTTTAAACTTTTTTAATACTACTTCTATGACTAAAAATTACAGTAGATAGAAATTTCAGAACTCTACCATTTTGGAATCCTAGTTGGAATTAAATTTATACTCTTCCGTCAGTCATATTCAACTGGGAATAGAGAGTTTAACAGACCTAAACTTTCCTTAATTAACACGGATTTAACTATCTCATATTCAACTAGATATTATATTTAAAAATATATATATTAGATGCGTAATTGAAATGTAATTGAACTATGTGTTTTCTTTTAATTAAATCCTGATATTTCTTTTTCAGAGATATTCGAGGGGTACACATCACAAATAAAAGCATTTACAATACCAAGATCTTTTCATTTAAATGCTGGATCAATATATCTCTGGTGTAAGCTTGAATTAAAGTAAATTGATCGGATATTGAACATGTTGTATGTATTAAGAACAAAATAAAATATAAATTTCCATTCCAATTCTTATTAAAGAGTACGATTTTCCTACCGTGTAGAAACCAACTAATCCAGAAATTATCTTTCGACGCCACAAAATTGGATGAAAAATTTGACATAAAATGGAAAGAGGAGACGTTTAGAGAAGAAAGAAGAAAGCAATGAGGAAGTCGAGCATCAAAGTGACATATCAAGTGTTTTATTGTTTCAAGCTCATCTGTCGTAACAATATTTATCTCAAATTTCGTTCAGCAGTAATAATAAACATTAAGGTAACATTATTTTACATTTTATTTGCATAAATTCGGATAAATTTAGATAAATTTTCCATACATTTATTTTTGGTCACAAATTATACTCATCGTCAATGGAAACGTACACTAGCAAATTTGAAGACTAAATAAAAAAAAAGGTAATTAATGAACTGAATATTAATTAGAAATTAAGAATTTAAAATGTTCTGCTTCCTGGGGCTTTTTATACTGCGGATGGGTGGTAAGTTACTTATCATTAATTTTTCTAGGCATGTTGCCTCGGATGAGATTTCTGTTTCGGAGAATTGAAGTATAAAAATATATTTTATAGTCGTATAATATCATTCACTTTTTATAAGTGAATTTAGAGGAATTCTCCGATTCCCAATATTCATAAATCCATCCTATTCATCTGCTTTAAATTGCAAGGTTCTCATTTGAACAGGAACCCATCTCGGTTATTAACTCTTTCTTTCAATATAACGGAATTACGCATAAGCTAACTTAGGTGCAACTTAGGGCATCACAAGTATGAGGGGGGTGGGGTGGGCTCAAAAGAAATTAAGTTTGAAGTTTATGAAAACGTTTAATGACTATAATAATATTAGTCTATTGTACCTATCAGGTATTTTTAAATTTTTTCTTCAATCGGAAAAAAATATATATATTTCGACTTTTCGGAGCCTCTTAAATTTACTATAGATTAGGTCCTCTTAAATTTACTATAGATTAGGTCCTCTTAAATTTCTTACAGCTTAGGTCCTCTTGAATTTACTGTAGCTTTCGTTGAGCCAGCAGATGATGGGAAAAATGCAAATAGTATTTCATTACTAATTATACAACATAAAAGTATTCGTGTTTTTATTCTTAAATCCAAAGTTGCAATTCTCAACATCTCTCAGAAAATTGGGGAAATTATTTCTGTCAGTTGAACATTTCTTAAAATATACCACTGATTTCTGAAATTATTTTCAGATATATGTTATTTAATTTTCTGAAGCTAATTTTGTCATACCAGGAATCCCATTGTTGACGGGTTTCTAATCTTCCCACCACGTTGTATCACATCATATCAAGCTAATTAATATAACAGTCACAGTCCTTCCAAGCCTGGTCCAAAAGACCAATCCTCCCTACCCACTACATCAGTTACATACCAGAGCAGCTTAGACTGTGGAATGTGTTGGGATTTAAGGTGGGACAGAATACAACTAAACAGAGGTCAAACAACACGTGGAGCCCAATGGAGGGTACTGATATTTAATTTTCTCAAGTTAATTAATACGATAACAGTCACAGTTCTCCCAAGCCTGGTCCAAGATACCAATCCTCCCCACCCACTGCATCAGTTACATACCACAGCAGCTTAGGCTGTGGAATGTGTTGGGATTTAAGGTGGGACAGGATAAAACTAGAGAGAGGTCAAGCAACATATGGAGCCCAGTGGAGGGTCCTGACATTGGTCATCCCCAGGTATGATCCGCATTGCCTTTAGGAAGCCAACAGAAAGGTAATGAAGTCAAGACACTTCTGAGGGGAGGGCTGAACTTCAAGAAAACAGAATAAAAGAAAAAAATAAATATTTGTTTTCCAAAATTAAAAAAATTCTGATTTCAGCGCTAAGCAAACCATACTGAAGCAAAATAAATTATAAAATAGATTTAAAAAAAAATAAATATGAAATTGCTAAGAACTTTAATTACAATTAAGCAATGCAGACTGATATGTGGAAAGTGAACTTCAAGCTGGCTAGCCAAAAGGCAGGCGTTTTTCTTGTTACCCAAGGACTCCAGCCCAGAAATATAAATCGCGACAACTTCACTTCTTTTCTCCTCTCCAAATCTTTTCCTCGCCTAAAATTTATTTTACCCTTAATTATTTTTAAATTTATGTTGTTCAAAGAAAAATGGATTGTTTCATTTTGTACGGGAATAAAGGGTTTAACAGATCTAAACTTTCCCTAAAAAACACAGATTTAACTAACTAACCTGATACCCGCACTCCCGTTTCTTCATTTCAGCGATCTATTAAGATATTGTATATATATTAAAACTACTAAGCATTTGAAAAATACCAATTATAATTTTTCATTATAACCAATCAAATAAAAAAAGTATTTTAATTATCATTTTCATTTTTTCCAATCGAAACTTCATGACGTTCACATTCGAGATTCAAAATTTCATATTTCTGGCATAAATACATCGTTGCAGTATTCGCTTGAAATTTTGGAATTTTCAAACCTTTTCACCGTTAGAGGGCAATTATAGTGTTTGAAAGATTCCGAAAGTGCGAATCATAATACTTTATTAATTACTATCTAACCCTAAAGGGACTTTTTCATTTTTATCTGAATGCAAGCAATTATCTACTGAAACAAAAAATTGTCTTTTCCCAACACTCCTGGGTCTAAGAGGTCAATTCATTGTTGCCAATGGAAACATTTTGACGTTCGCATTCCACCACCAAAATTAAAAATTTCAGCTTACTTATGTCGTTTGCAATATTTATTGGAATTTGCAAATTTTTTCACCGTTAGAGGATGTAATTATAATTTCCGGAAGATTTAAAAACAGTGATTCATAATATTTTATCAATTTCTATCACACACAAAAGCAATTTTTTATTTTTCTGTTACAACCAAAAGACCTGTTTTCCCAACACCTCTAGGTCTAAAGGATCAACTTATTGTTGGAAATGGAAACTTCGTGACCTTCACAATTCCACCACTAAAATTTAAAATTTCTAGCGTAAAAACATCGTTGCAATATTCGTTTGAAATTTTGAAATTTTCAAACTTTTTCCCCACTAGAGGGCGTAATTATTGCTTTAGAGAAATTCGGAGAGTGCATATCGTAGTGTTTCATGAATACCTATCCAACAGACGAAGAGTTTTTAATTTATCTCTGTCAATAAAAAAAGTTCGATGTCTACAGATGAACAGAGAGATAGACAGGCGGCAAAACGAAATTATTATCTCGTTTTCATCGAAAACGAGATAAAAACCGATTTAATCCCCAAATATTAAAACACTTTTGTAAACAGCATAAAATGATGCAATAGAGTGAATGGTAAAAAGTAAAACATATTTTAATAAACACCTTTTGCCGCTATTGTATATATCGCATATGATCACATCTATCTGATTTACATGTTCATCTATAGAATTCAACGAAAAAGGGGTTGCAATGAAAATTAAAGTAACTTCAGTTGTCAGAGTTATAGAAGTACTGAATCTGTTTATTTCATATATTATCTTTCATGTAAGTAAATTCCAAGCATGAAAATTTCCGTAAATACTACCTCTGAACTCTGTGAAGATATTTTCAAAGGGAAAACAGTCACTAATTTCTTTTTACTCTCCTTTTGGATTTTCCTTTTCTGATCTTTTCCTGATACTGCTGAGAACTAACTATTTGAGAGATAAAAGAAATAAAATAATTTATTTTTTATGAATATAATAAAATATTTTGAAACATTTTTAATTGATTAAATAAATATCTCTCAAACAGTTGCTTGCCACAGATATGTGACAGAATCTGTCAGTTTAATGTGCCATAGAGATAATCTGTGAGTATGACGAGATTTGAGCAGAAAAACAACACAAACGTCCACTTATTATTGGTAAAAAACGCAGGTCCCTTTAATCGGTAGCCAAGTATCTTAATCTGATTTTTAAAAGTTATTAGCTAAAACTTTAATTTCAAAACTTAATGATTTGATTACAACAGCTTTACGTTAAAAATGGTTATTTTGTTAATGCACTGTCGGTACCTGGTGCGATGTAAAAAGCTTAAGCCAAGACAAATGACATACAACTGTCCCCCGAAGCCATTGAGAAAAAGAGGTGTAATTAAATAATAAAATAAATATTAGAGTAATATAATTTGTATAAAATATTAGTACAAGTTATTTTTTTAAATACTGTAATGAAAACAATTTGTTAGTCACGTATTTTCGGAAATATTTATAAATATTTCAATATCAGCCACCAAAGTCTTAAAATGAAACACAACCAAGATTATTTTAAGAAAAAGATGTACAATTCTAAAAATATTTATTTCATAATTGATCCTTTTTTTATGTCATTGTACCAGCCAATTATAAGTGGCTCTAGTCAAGGACCTAGAAACTCTATCATCAGGTAGAGGTTGGCTACCTGAAAATTAGGCGCCAAGTTTTGTCGTCGCTCGGATTTTTCTCGTGCAAAGTTGAATTGCTTCTGAATTTCTAAAGAGAATAGAATTATAATTCATACAGATACCAATACTCACGATTGGAAGCACTTTAGAAAACGGCTAAAAATCAAATATAAATTTCAGAGCTTTTTTTTTAAAAAAAAGAGAGGTAATGATTTCGCTTCGTCGTCAGTCTGTAGACATCGAACTTTTTTTCTCCCTGCAGAAAAATAAATAATTCTTTTTGTGTTGGACAGGTATTGAGGAAATATTACGAATTGCACTTTCTGAATCTCCCAAAATCTATAATTGCGCTGTCTAATGGTGAAAAAAATCGAAAAAATATCAATAATAAGATATCGATCGTACCATGTATTATAAAAACCTATATCATACCGGTCTGAACACTAGAGTAACTGGAGAAGTAAATAAGTTTTCAAATACAAAAGATAAAAATTTATTTCTGCTTTTATTATAATTCTATCAATAAAGACTGAACTGGTAGCTATTTATTTTGACAAATGTGAAAAATTAATATAAAATATTTATAATATTTACATTTCTATATTTTATTAAAATAATTGTATTATACTGATATTCTATTGAAATCATTATAACGTTTTTATTGTAGTTAAAAAATAAAGATCTTTTAGTTCAATTTTAGGCAAAGTAAAATGTCTTAATATTTATGCTATTAATATTCCCACTTTCTTCTCTTCTATCGTTCCAAGGCTCTCTTGCTCTTTTGTATCTAAGGTGGCTCTGGTATTATTCCATTTTGTTTTGCACCACGAGGACGTCCTCGAAAATTATACGTTCTCCGGTGCAATTAATGCTAATTTAACAAATAAAATTATTTGGTGATTCTTCAATCTGCAAATTAATGTGGTAGTAAAGTTAGGAAGAAAAAGAAAAATAACTAATATTTACCAAGTTTTATCTTACCTTCCACCTCTTTTATCTCTTCCTTTGCAAATTTTACAACAGAGACAATATAAAGCTTATAAATTCTCACCCAATAACGGAATAAAACAAATTAAATTTCATTAGCATTAGTTCCTTTGCAAATCTACTCTAGTTCCCATAAATTAAGAAACAAACCGGAAACACGATTTCTTCCGAATACCAATTGGATCTGTTGCATATGAAATGGAATATAGTTATATACAAACACTGTGAGTAAGAATAACACTCAAAAATGATTTAACACTTTTAATTCCCAAAGTTACATACGGATACAGTTAAGTAGCAAAAGGTTTATGATCAACTGAGATTGTTCAATGGTTTCAATATGCAGTGTGGTGATTTCTTACCGCTATGAAGGCCCACAGCGGTTGGGTTGTTTACCTCTGAGCGGCACTTTTTGTACACCATGGGCTAAATGGCCAGGTCACATGGACTCCGAAGGCTCAGAGAAGGTTGGGGAGGGGATCCACTGGAACAGCTGTTGGGAGACAGATGGTAGCCTTCCGTCAAGGCCATCCAGCATGTTCTTTAACGTGCACAGGGTATGGCTCTCCCACACACGGGACCACGGCTTAACGTCCCATCCGACGGATGGCGGCCTTTCCAAGCCCATCGGTGTCCCCTACTAACCGTGGGCAGGGCGGGGGAATTTTTGCGGCGATAAATCTCAGCGCTGACCCAGCTGGGACTCGAACCTGGGAACTAGAGATTACGAGCCTGGCGCGCTACCGACTGAGCCACCCCGCCCCCAAGGCCCACAGCGATGTCTCATGTAGTTGATATGATGATCCAGCACCTCTTTGTGTAGTAATCTCCATAGCTCCTCCAAAGCACATCAAAACTCCATGAGGCTGTAGGATCACGATTCAGGGGAGCAACTCATATCCTGAGAGCACACGATGCATGTTCTCTGGAATTTATATCGGAAGATCGGTCTGGCCAATCCATACAGTTATTAATACCATTCTCCAGATAGCTTGTTTGGGTTGTTTTACATCTGAGCTGTACTTTTTTGCACACCATGGTCTAAATGTCCAGGTCACATGGACCCCGAAGGCTCAGAGAAGGTTGAGGGAGGGAACCCATTGGAACAGCTGTTGGGAGGAAGATGATAGCCTCCCGTGAAGCCCATCCAGTGTGTTCTTTAACGTGTACAGTGTATGGCTCTCCCGCACACGGGGCCACGGCTTAACGTTCCATCCGATGGACGGCGGTCTTTCCAAGCCAATCGGTGTCCCCTACTGACCATGGGCAGGGCGGAAGCTGGCCTCAACGCTGGCCCAGCTGGTACTCGAACCTGGGAACGGAAGATTACGAGGCTGCTGCGCTACTAACTGAGCCACCCCGCCCCCCTCCAGATAGCAATCGATAAGGTAAGAACCAGTGAAAGAAGGCGTTGTTTTCCTACAGGAGGAAGGTATCACCTATTGCAAACACATATGTTCCCACAAAGCAGTCAAAGATTTCATCCCCCTAACTGCAACTAGTGACATAGCCTGTTGGAAGCGTGTACAGACCTGTGAGGTATCCCTCCTCAAACCATGATATTACCACCACCGGAGATTTGTTCACGGATATTTGTGACATGATACGTGTTCCTGGTTCCCTCCATAACAACTGAGGACACGAATCACTATGGAGGGCAAATCTGAATTCATCCTAAAGAGTAAAGATTCCCATTGCTCCTGCATTCAGTTGACATGATGCCCAGTTTGGACGGTCCCTCCTGAGACGTTGGGTCAGGGGAACAATCACCACTGATCTCAAGCATATAGGGACATTACACGAAGCACGAACACTTTGGTATAGATTGTTAGCAGATATTGTCATTCCACTTGCAGTTGCCAGGTCGATAGAAATTGGCGTAGTGTTGATATCCTGTTCCTCCTGCCGCATAACACCAGATAGGGTTCCCCTTTCAGGTTGTTACCCTTCGTCATCACTTCTGAATCATCTGGATGTGCTGTGTACTTGTCGGAATCTGTCAAACTCATCACTGAACCAGTCATATTATGCCATCTAAATTTGCTTCACTTTAGCCTACATTAGAGCGACCTATAACAATTCACCACGTTTCCTCCGATAAATCGTTTCATAATAGCCATTTCTGATGGGTTTTTTTTTTCAAATATAGAGCTATTCTCTTCAAGTTTTGATGTGTATTAAAGTCGGAATGCACGTGTTATGGACATGTTTTGTGTTAATTTTGGTTTAAACATTAAGGTTTAATATTGATAAGCTTTTGATTAAATGGAAAAAGTTAAATGAAGAAACACTGGCAGAAAGTAGCAACAAAATATTTTATAAATATTCTTTTATTTTCAATATCATCCGACATCTTGCGATACATCCTTTGAGAACCACTTATAAGCAATAGAAACCAAATATCACTATTCTCACTTTATTATATATATATTTCTTCATTCTTATATGTTCACTATTCTTTAGTTTTGTTGAAATTCTGCTATGGTACTCTCCTCTTACATTTGTTGCCACCACAGTCAGGAGTCTCCCTTTCGGTCTCTGGCACAGATGGCTTGCGGATGTTGCTGCTGTTGGGCCATTGTCTCCTGCGCTCGCTGTTATCGCTGTTCATGGCACGGTTTCGCACCAGTTCGATGTTATGAACAATCAACAAAAGTCATCTAATTCACCACAGACACAAAAAAATAGACAAACTTTTACTTCATGCTAGGAAATATACAGATATATTTCGGATCACTCTTGATCCGTGATCACTGTGAAGACAAAAGGACACGACAACCTTATATTAATATTTATAGAACCCGTGTTATAAGTTTAATAGAGACCAATTTCATGGAAAAATAAATCATAAACTATTAAAGCAAAAATTAGATAAATGCTCCTGGCAAGATGTAACGAACAAAGAAAATGTTAATACTGCAAATTGCGAATTTTAATAGCACTTAATAAAACAAATACGAAATCTACAACAAATATTTTTCCGCCATGGGACGTACATGTATACGCCCTTTTCTGTACTACATAAAATTCCCGTGATGTACTAGCTTATACCACATCTTTCTGTTATATTTACCTTCTACTTTAAAGGCACTAGAGGGACACCCTATTTAAAACGGCATCTGAGACTGCAAGCTTTCTATATCAACGTCTAGATTTTATTTTTCACTTTATACAATAGTACAAAATAAAAAGTTAAATGTAATATGAAATTCAAAAATTTGAGTATTCAAATTACATTAAATATTAAAAGTTATTTATGGCGAACATCTTAAAAAAAAGACATAATGCCCTGAAATTTGCGCAGAATTTAAAATTGTTGATGATTCCAAGAAAAGTGAAGTAGAGAGTTTTCAAAGAAAACGTGATAACAATTTCGCTTTGTCGTCTGTCTGTCCGTCTGCACACATCTAACATCTAACTAAATTCAAAATTACGTTTATGTGACATAAGTATTGATGAAATATTACAATCAGTAATTTCCGATTTTCCTAAAGCTATAATTGCACCCTCTGAAGGTGATTTTTTTTTTAAATTCCAAACGATTATTGCAAACGATGAATGTAAGTAGAAATTGGAAATTTTGGTGGTTGAATGTGAACGTAATGAAGTTCTCATTGGCAACAACGAATTGATTACTTAGACCCAGGGTGGGTGGAAAAACGTCAGCTTTTTGTTTTAAAAGATAATTGTTTATAAAGATAAAAAAACTGTATGTAAGGTAAAGAGATAATGGCAATATATTACAGTTTGAACTTTCCGAATATTCCAAATGATATATTTATGCTAGAAAGTTCAAATTTTTGTGGTGTATTGTGAAGGTTACCAAGTTTCCATCGTTAGTAATGAGGGTTGAAAACACAATTCCCTTTTTTTTAAAAAGTGTATTGCATGAATGTTTATGGATTCCTGAAAAGCGGCGGTAATATTTAATACAGAATTTATTGCTGATGATTGGAAGCCATTAAAAAGTCTAAATATAAAAAGTATATTTTATGATATATATTTTTAATATATTTTTGAACATAAATTTCAAAATATGAACGATTTCACACTGTTTCGATTGCAAAACTATTTGAAGCCCCAGAGCTGTTAACCTTTTTATCGATTAATATCACTGTAGATGTATGTTAAAGATTCAATGAAAATATATTTTAATACTGAAATTTCTACTTTTGTTCGCTTCCCATTTTTGGATTTCGGGTTTTTTCACGGTATTAGTCAAAAGATCTTACTCACCGTCGTAGAGACTGTGAGTAAGAGAGTTAGTAACAGGGGATCATGCTGACTGTAACTGTAATGGAGAAGTGTTAAATCTCAGAAAATTTGCCCCTATTCTGCAATCCAGATGTGAGATGTCAGGAAAAATCGGAAATTTTACACCCGAAAACTGCAAGTCCAAATAGAAATCACGTAGAGGTCAAACATGATATACAAGGGCTAAAAATCAGGCCGTAGATCTCAGAAACGATATGAAATTTGAGATTCTGTGAATCTATCGAGCTCAAGGGTAAAATTCCAATCTGCTGCTGCTACAAAGTTAAAAATAGGTGTCTAGGATTATTTCTGGTATTAAAACTGAGAAACTTTGTAAAATTCTGGTTCTAACCAATCCATTAAGAAAAAAGTTAAAATTTAGTTTATTTGTGTTCAAATTTGGAAACTGGTGCTCCAAAGTGTTTCCGATTCTACATCTTAGAATGGTTCAGACCAATGGCATCCTCAAGTTGACAACCGTTATTTTTATCTCCCTGTACAACAAAGGTGAAAATTAATGCATTTGAATGTTTCCAGTTGTAATCTCAGAAACCTTAAGAAATTTCAGATCAGGTGTCACGTCAGAAGTCAAAGAAATGAAGACTCTCGAAAAATCAAAAGATCGTATCAAATGATGTTTATAATATTTTTCCTGCATCATAAAAAATCCCTCACCCTGTCCAGAATATTTCTTGTCAACGCTTATGTCTGTAAGTGCCTCCAAAAAAAATAACACTAAAACATGATTTAAAAAATGTGTATATACCTACAATATTGAATTTCCAATGATTAAAATATTTACCAATACACTTTTTGCATCGGTATAAACGAGAAGATATTGCAATTATCTTCCTGTAGTAAGTGTACTCAGATATTTTGATAACATAAAACTAATTAGAAGAACGCATGTCACCTCTGGAGAATATGAGAATCTCGTTTTTTAACGGAATGAAGTTTTTCGTTTACCTACTTTCTATTCTTTAAAAATTTAATTCTAAATAATACATTATTCGGAAAATGTAAATATTAGCATTTTATGAATTCTTCTATAATCTAAAAAGAATTTTTCGTCTATTCCTTAAATTTGAAAAATTGCTTTTCTCACATTCCTCCTTCCAGAATAGATTGAAATAAATTGTCTTCTAAAATATGTTGTGTGATCAAATAATGAAATTATTTAATAGTATTTTTTTTCGTAACAATTGATTGTTGCTAGATCAAGTTATTGGAATGAAGTGAAAATGAATCAGAACTCACTTCCTGTATAATTTGTTTATTTTTCCAAAATAATTCTGGCCGAATGCTTGTTTTGCAATTCGCAGATTCGACAATTTGCCTAAACTCTTTTGAGAGCCTCTCTCATTGATCACGTATCGGAGAACACTTTACACCAATAACAGAATTTGAATAAATTTTCTTTAACATTCGTTTAAAATTATTACTTAAATTTGAACCAGAATAACATTAGCTAAATCTTCTATGCGTTTCAAAAATCCGTTGTCTGTTTGATTCGATTGATTAAACATTAACAACATTTGAAAGTTATTAAAATTAACTCTTGCAAGCAATGAATTTGCAATAATGAAAACATCAAACTATTGTAATTTCTTTCCCGTGATAAACTCATTAATTAAGAACATTAAGAGTGCGAGCGTCCGTGAATATTGAAGTCATTCTAATTGAGCACGTGCGGAACACGAGAATCTTTGTTAAAATGAGAGATTCAAAATTTAAATTCGTATCGGAAGTTAAAATCATTAAATTAATTAGACCAAAGTTAATAAAAAATAACTCATAAGCTATGATAATTAAAAATATTTTAAATATTGTGTTCAAAAATAAATAATTTTGTTTAATGATAATAATTTTTAATATCATTACATTTTTATTCACCTCACATCATAGTCAGTTTCCTTGTCTATAAAGTTATATATCCCTGGCAAAATGTATCTGAGGAACTGTGGTAACTACGAAGTGATTTGAAAAGTTCGATTACCTGAGCAAGGGAAATTCCGCTTTTAGGTTTAGAAACTTCTGAAATGGAGAGGATAATGGGTACCTCGAACTATGTCCATTTTCTTCCTACTCTAAACGAGAGGAAGAAATTTTTAACCAAAGATGGAGGATAATGATTGTAATGATTTTTATGCTAAATGAAAACTTGTGACATGGAGTGCTGTCTACTCTATATTCTAAAGACTTTCAGACCCGAACATCCCCGGCGTAAATCTGCTAGTATACAATATTTTCAACCTATTAATAAATCTTTAATAATTAAACATAAACATGAACCGTCTTCCGATTATTTTTTACGTATTTTCTTTTTCTACTAATATTTATGATATTTTAATTTCCAAAGAGCATTAACATTTTAATTTTATCATAAAATGATAATAATTAATAATATAATAAATAATTAGTGACATGCATTTTTGTATGTGTATATTATCCCAACATGTATATCTTATGATGCATCAGAAGTACATATCATCCTGAAATCGTGCTTGGGCTCACAATTATCGAAATGGTTCGTGCTCGAGCGACCTCAGGCTACAAATATTGCTTTTCCGAAAACGACTCTACTTCTATCATTGAAATGCAGAAGACGAAAATAAATCGAATTATGTGTGAAATTAATGCCTGTGACGAGGGAAAGGGGTGAGTTCTAGGCTACAAACCAGGGTTGGCCAACCCGCGGCCCGCCTTGAACATTTTTCCAGCCCGCGAGATTCATCATACTTTTACAAAATATATTTATTTTATAATGGCCAAAGTAGTGAAAACCAATGTATTAAAAAAATACATTATTTGTGCATTCATGTATTCAAATATTAACTGTCGAAATTATGAGAAAAAATTAACTTTGATTTTAAAATAATATTCTTGCGAATATATGACAGATATTGCTTGTTTTATTTATGAGTTTACAGTTATGAGTTCGCAGAATAATTAAATTATATTCTGCGAACTCATGATGTTTCACTCTTAAGTGACCTCAGTGAGGCAGTGACCATCCCTAGATACGAACAGTTGATTGTTGATAGCAGAGCAGAGCAGACTCTCAGTTTCAAGTGAAAATTTGTTTTTGGTTTCGTTTTGTGTTCTGTGACTGCAGGATAATTATTTTAATATACCTTTACTTCAACAACGTATTTAAAACAACAACAGCCAGGTAATAACTCCTATTAAATTAAAAATGACTTTTAATTTAACAATTAAAAATAGATATATTTAATATCTCTCTTATTTTCAGTATGACTTCAAAGAAGAATAGTGGACGAAAATAGAAAGTATAGCGAGGAATGGGAAGAAAAGTACTTCTTCATAGTTCAAAATACAAAATTATTGTGTTTAATTTGCCGAGAGGTCGTTGCTGTATTTAAGGAATATGATGTTAAGAGGTATTACGAAACAAAACATGAGGATTATTTGAAGTTCGATAAAGAAGTGAAACAATCGAAGCTCAAGGAGTTTAAGTCGCAATTAAAGGCTCGACAAAAAATGTTTGGTGCAGCATTACAGCAACCTTCCAATATTGTTAAGGCAAGCTATTCTGTTTCATTTTTGATTGCAAAAAAAAAAAACATTTTCGAATGGTGAATTTGTGAAAGAATGTTTGGAAGCTGTTGTGAAGGATATTTTGCCTGATAAAAGTAAACTGTTTTCGAACCTAAGCCTATCTCGGCAAACAGTGTGTCGTCGAATTAATGACATTTCAAATGAAATTATCTTAAAACTGCGCGACAGAATTCGAGATTTCAAATATTTTTCCTTGGCATTTGACGAAAGCACAGACATTTCAGACTCAGCTCAGCTTGTAGTGTTCCTTCGTGGAGAAAATGAATCATTTCAAGTAACTGAAGAAATGTTAAATTTGATAAGTTTAAAAAGTACAACAACAGGAGAAGATATTTTCCATGCTGTTGAAAACTGTTTATGCGAAAACCACTTGGATTTGGAAATACTTTCTGGAATATCAACTGATGGAGCACTTGCTATGATAGGTAAAGAAAAAGGAGCTATAAAATTACTAATCGATAAAATAGAATCCAACAACAAAACTAGTAACCGGTCCAAAAGAGAAGATTTAATTATAATCCACTGATTCATCAACAAAATTTATGTGCCCAAGTATTATCGATGGATCATGTTATGCAAGTAGTTATAAAAACAGTGAATTACATTCTATCACATGCACTTCCGCATCGACAATTTAAGGAGTTCCTGAAAGAATTTGATTCTGAATATGTTGACGTTGTATACTTCAGTCAAGTCAGATGGTTAAGTCGTGGAAGATGTTTACAGCGGTTTTATGAGTTACGAGAAGAAATTGACTTGTTTATGAATGACAAGCAAAGACCTGTACCAGAATTAAGAAATGATGAGTGGTTATTGGATTTATGCTTTTTAGTGGATATTGTCGAAAAACTCAATCAATTAAATATATCATTGCAAGGAAAAGACCTTATAATCGATACATTTAATCACATCAAAGCATTTCAGAAGAAATTGTTGTTATTTGAATCGCAATTTAAAAGTAATAACGCTCACCACTTTCTATTGTTGAAAGAATTTAAGAAATCAAAATGTAACAATTGCATCAAATATGCAAAAGAAATAAGAAAACTTACAGCTGCTTTTGAAAGCCGGTTCAGTAATTTTGAGTTAGACAAATACAAAAAAAGGTTTGAAATATATTCATCTCGCCTTTCATGTTGAAATCGAGTCGGCCCCAGAATATCTCCAAATGGAACTGGTTGACTTACAGTGCAAAATTGAATTAAAACACATTTTGACACATCAGAATCAAAAATAGATTTTTATAACACTTACGTCACAAAAGAGAAATTTTCCAATTTGAGAAATCTGGCACAAAAAGTTTTTAGCGCTTTTGGTTCAACTTACACCTGCGAATCGTTTTTTTTCGAAAATGAAATTGACCAAACACAAAACACGCTCAAACATAACGGACGCTAACCTGCAACACCAATTACGATGTGCAAATACCCAAATTGAGATCGATTTGCAAAAGCTAAGTGAAAGAGTGGAGAAACAAATATCGCACTAGTAAAATAAATATTTTTTAATGATTTCATTTTTTTTTTATTTCATTTATATTTATATATTTTTTATATTTCATTTTTAGTGTTATATATTTCTTTACAATGTGCGTTTAGTATCATTATTATTATATTATCTAAGTTTACATGTAAGAATAATAGTAAACACAATAATAATAACTCATTATGTTTCAATTTTTCACTCCAAAAAATGTCTATAGTGGGTCTAAATCTAATATGGGGATATATAATTTTATATGCGGCCCGCGGAGTTATGATGCATTTCCAAAGTGGCCCGCAAGATCATTTGGGTTAGCCACCCCTGCTATAAACAAATAGCCCGATTCTTTAACCATCACCCCCAAAAGAACAGGAGAAAAAATATAACCCGTTTGCTTGACTTTAATCTTTCAAGTGCGAAGGTTAAGTATGACATTTAAATTTGCGACTTCAATAGCTTTATATAAAAAAACTTCCTCAATGCTTTCTTTCTCTCAATAAAGGATAAATATGCCAACATCTGTTTCACCTTTTCCTTCCCCGAACTTTCTCTGAGCACTTGCGGTCCTGTTGATCTGAATTTTTAACCCATAGTGTGTAACAAAATACCGCTCAGAAGCCAAACTACTTAAATGCATGTATTTCAAGATCATTTAGTTCCACATGCGTTGAAAATATATTACGGTACTAGCGAATGAAAAAAATTGCTGGAAAGTTTATGTCCAGCGGTTAAAATGCCCGCATGCCTCTTGGAAACCTGGGTTCAGGTCCGGTCAAGGCAACCAGTTCTATTCAACTAGTTATTTCAAGTGTTTGATGTTTCAAGTGTCGATTCCTGAAAACAGATGGCGTCACTGGCGAATCAACGATATTGCAGGAAGGCTTATATGACACTTTGTTGGAAAAAAAAAAACTCTTGAGGTCCAGCTATTAAGACGCCTTTAATGCTTTTAGTAAATCCGTGTTTGAATCCCAGTCAGATTAGCTAATTGTTTCAAAAGTAAAATAGATAAAGCAAACAAATTTAGAAAAAATTGATTATTCAATTTCATTTTTATCATATACATACAATACAGGAAAATATAATTGAACTCAAAAGACACATGATTTTCTACTGATATCAACAACGACTAACTCACTACAAAGATAAAAGACAATAATTATAATTTTCTGAAATATGTTCAAAAAATAGTGAATGTTCCCCAAAAAATTTATGGATTTTTCAATTATTTGTTTATTTTATACTCAAAACATTTTCTATTTGGTACAACTCTTTCCATGTTTACCTGTGTTCAAAAGCAGTTCCATCATTTTTTGTACCCGATATTTTCCGAACTACATTATTTAATATAAGTACACAATTAAATTTTGACACAAAAAAATAAATAAAATGCGTTGCCAGATAACTTCTCCAATTGCCATTCACTTGTACTACAGTGCATTGCTTCACAGTAATGCACTGTAGTACAAGGGGATCCTGTCATTTATGCATTAGTTATTTTTACAACTTGAATTGGGGAAGAACGGGACTATTTAAAAAAGAAAACTACTTTTGAAACTGAAAATACTCCTTTTGTTAAAAAGGAACAAAGGAGATAAAGCAAATTGATTTA
Source organism: Ryuthela nishihirai (assembly GCA_038380435.1). Lineage (NCBI taxonomy): Eukaryota > Metazoa > Arthropoda > Arachnida > Araneae > Heptathelidae > Ryuthela > Ryuthela nishihirai. The sequence continues at coordinate 92,470,713 of JAWZYU010000011.1, forward strand.
AAAGAAAATGTAGCTTATTTCCGACAGAAAGAAGTGCACTGATTAAGTAATTCAACATACTTCTAGATTAATAAAAGTCTAAGGAATTAGTTGAAAGCTGATCGCAATATTTGATTTGATAGCTTGGCGGACAAAGCAGATGATTCAACTAGGCAGCACAACAACAAAGAGTTGTACCAGATAGAAAATGTTTTGTGTGAGAAAATAAAGAATTACATTCAGTGAGTAAGGGATAGCGATGGAAATGTTATTGCAGGTGAGCATCTTTTCATTGCAATTTGGGCTGAGCATTGGAGAATTTTAAACGATGTGATAAGTTCTACTCCCATTGCTTTATAATAAGGATAGATATATTACAGACTTTAACGTTGGGCCTAGATCACAGTCTGTCAATTTTGGATATTTCTAAATTAAAATCACACATTTCCTAAATGTATCGTCGCAGATGAGTACATGAAATTAGTACTGAAATGCATAGAGATGGGGGAGGCGCAGGGAAGGGCTCAGCAGTAGCGCGCCAGGCTTTTAATCTGCAGTTCCTAGTTTCGAGTCCCAGCTGGGACTTGATTCCTAATAACAGATTGCGCCACTGGCGAATCAACGATATTGCAGGAATGATTATATGTCACTTTGTTGGAAAAATTGTTAACTCTTGATGGTCCTGATAACAGATTGAGATTATCTCGTTGAGATTTATTTCCGAAAACTCACTGCCCAACCCACAGTCAGTAATGTGCTAGGAAAGGCCGCCGTCCGTTGGATAGGACATTTAGCCTGGTGCCCGTGTTCGGAAAGCCATATTCTGTACATGTTAATGTGCACAGGCTTTAATGTCACAGTTTACGGACGGCACCCTTTTTGCATCGCTGCAATGGATGGAGGATGGTGGCAGCTATTACCTCTGCACACAAGCTAATTTGTCCCCTAAAATATCAATAAGAAGTGAGGTTTTGCAGAGATTAACGCAACCCAAATGGAATCCGAACCTGAGAACTGCAGATTTCAAAATGGGTTACCACCATCTGAACTGGATTTAACGTTCTGTGTATCTCCCAAATACGGGACCGTGACTTAAATACCCTGTCTGACTGTGATGTCCTTCCTTCTCTGATCCTGCCCAACTGAATCAGGTGTGATGTCCTCTCTTCTATGATCTATGGAGACTGAGCCATATGTGATGACCTCCCTCTTCAGAATGCGATGGGACTGGGCCAAATGTCGTGGCCGCTGGAGGACAATGAAATTGCAACTTAATAAACTTCACCCTCACTTCATTGAAAAGACAGGTTCGCGGGTTTTTAGGCCCTTAGCACTTTATGCTTCTGACTCGCTGTGTTGAACGTTGAATAAAAATAGTCCATCAAATATGTGATGACCTCCCTCTTCAGAATGCAATGGGACTGGGCCAAATGTCGTGGCCGCTGGAGGACAATGAAATTGCAACTTAATAAACTTCACCCTCATTTCATTGAAAAGACAGGTTTGCGGGTTTTTAGGCCCATGGCACTTTATGCTTCTGACTCGCTGTGTTGAACGTTGAATGAAAATAGTCCATCAATTAACTGCACGAGAGTTAGATAGGGACGACACAGTTTATTTATACTTAATACACTCAAGTGCTGGTGATGCGCTCAACTCCGTGGGCTTACTGCCTTGCTGCTGCAAATATTAATAATGAGGTGGAGAATCGCACACTCTGCAAGTTCTCACTTTACAGACCTCAAACTCGGCGAAAGGATAATCAACCTTTGCATACACTATGGTTCACTATGAATCCAATAATCTATTATCAGAGTCACAGAAGAATCTCGATTTCCTTTGAGTTGGGTTGGGTTGTTTTACCTCTGAGCGGCACTTTTTTGCACACCATGGGCTAAATGGCCAGGTCACAAGGACCCCGAAGGCTCAGAGAAGGTTGGGGGAGGGGACCCACTGGAACAGCTGTTGGGAGACAGATGGTAGCCTCCCGTCAAGGCCATCCAGCGTGTTCTTTAACGTGCACAGGGTATGGCTCTCCCGCACACGGGGCCACGGCTTAACGTCCCATCCGACGGACGGCGGCCTTTCCAAGCCCATCGGTGTCCCCTACTGACCGTGGGCAGGGCGGGGAATTTTGCGGAGATAAATCTCAACGCTGACCCAGCTGGGACTCGAACCTGGGAACTACAGATTACGAGCCTGGCGCGCTACCGACTGAGCCACCCCCGCCCCGATTTCCTTTGAAATCGCACCCTCCCTTCAAGGGTTACTTCGAGTAAGAGGTGGCGTCCTTATGACGCTTGTTGAAACGACCATTCGCTCAACGTGCTTGCACCAAACTGCTACTTCAATCTCCCTTCCCTAGCCTCGTGCCCCAGGCTAGTCATTTACGGCCATAAAAGCCGACGAACGTTGTGTGGGGGGAAAGTGTCCTTCCAAGGCCATTGGTCTCTCCCTACCGATCGTGGTCAGAACAGCTGTAACAAGAGGTAGAGAGAGTTTTTCGGAGGTAAATCTCAGATAGGACTCGAACCTGGAAACTGCAGATTAGGAGCTCACCACACACCCCACTAAGAGAAACAAAAAGTCTTGCCTTTAAATATACCCAAATATTTTATTCTGATACCTAGTGGGTCGGACTCAATTGGCTAAATAGACGAGTACGATTCATTGCCTGGCCGCCAGGCTTGTGTCCAGAGAGTAATTAGAGCTAAAGTCTGTTTGACTCGGCCAATCGGTCTCCATTACGTCATTTTTTGATACACCCTGTGTGAGAATTTTGTTGAGTAAAAATAACCTATCTAAAAATAGAGATTCCTCTAAAAATCAATATTTGTTTTCCGGTAATTTCTCTACGTTTTTAAACACCTTTAAACTTCTGAAAAATAACTTTAGAAAAATTGTCGTAATCCTTCAATTATTCCAATCCCCTCAATTTCGTTCCTTTTCCACACTTTTCGCTCTTTTTTAGAGTAGAAGAAAACATGTTGATAAACTGTTTATTGTCTATGACACTCAAAGTCACAAATTTCCATTTCAGATAAAACCTTTCACTTTTATCCTTGGCTTTCGAAACATATAGAAAATTAATATTTTACAATTTTCTCTCGTGTTTTTTTTTTTTTGGGGGGGGGGGAAAGAAGGAATCATTGAAAATAACTGTTTATAATATTGTGATCCTACACTTAGCAAGTTTCAATTTGAGATATAACTCGTTACTCTCTGCCCTCGCGTTTGAAAATATAGGGAAACAATTGATTTTACATTCCCTTTTTAGGGAGAATGAGAGCATGGGAAGAAAGTTTTTATATAACATGACACTCTTCACGATACAAGAGTTGATTTGTTACATAACTCGTTTTGATTCGTCAAAGGGGTTGAAATTATATCGTGGAATAGTCGTTTTAATACCTACACAAACTGACAAATATAAAAAGATCAGTGGGGAACGCAAATGGGAATTAAGTAGATAGAAACATGAATTGAACAAATCAATTACCACCAGAATTATAAAAAGATTTATTACAATTACCGTATATTTCCGCAGATAAGACGATAGTTGAATCATAAAATAAAGGCACCCAAAATCCGGGTCGTCTTATAGGACAGATACAAAAAAATTAGATTGAAATTTATATAAATTGAAACCATTATTACTACAACTTATCGAAAAATCTATCATATTATTTAAATACGCTATATGATAATACATTACATTGTAATAGTAAAACTATACTAAAACAAAATAAATATTAAAAGTTTTGTTTATTGAGCTACTGAGGAAAAAACGGACAAATCGTAATTATTTACTAGTACAGAGTAGGGTATGTCCACAAAATAGAATAGCTCATACGGTGCGTTTGTGAATAGTCAAGGTCATTACCCGAATGCCCGAATCAGTGCGAATGTTTGCGAATAGGACATCATTCCGTATACGCTATACAGTATTATTATCCAGATGATGATCGCCGATCTAAACTAAATTCATAGGCCGTTGATAGTTTGGGGTCGTCTTATAGGACAGATATATGCTAAAACTATAAAACTTTGACGAAAATTTATATCTCGTCTTATCTGAAGGTCCTCTTATCTGCGGAAATATACGGTAAATGTAGTTCGTTTTTTCATAATCCTCGAAACTCAAAATCCTCGAATAAATATACTGCTCACAAAAATCAGGGGAATTTCAAAATGAATATGAAGCGAAGAAATAACCCCTAATTTTTGTGAGCAGTATATATCACAGATATATCTCAACGATATATTTTATGTTTAAGAAAATTACATGTTACTGCGAAATGAATAAATGTCATGACATTATCATGCATTCTTTGGGTGTCTTCATATTGAACATGCAATTGTACCATTGCTATTGATTCTTAGAGTAGTCTCGAGAGCAGGTTTCATTTATTTGGTCAAGCTAAGTTTCCTTTCAGTAGTTTAGCCGCTAAAATCGTATTAATTGAAATTTCAAATAGTATGGTAATACGAAAATAAAAAAAAACTTTTTTGCAGTAAAAAAAGTAGTGTCGGCGACATAACATTTGTCGGACACTGATTGTTTTTCGGTAAAACAAATATATATGTTCGAAATACATAAGTATGATATCTATTATAATTCTTGGAATTAGAATAACTGTGAGAGTAAGAATAACACTAGAATGAGGAATCCAATTCTTTTCGATGATATTTTTTTTATCAACGCTAAAAAATATGTGTTTATCTGGTAACTGATTTAGAGTCAACACCTGAAGAATATTTTATATATCATAATTTGTCTATTTTTCGATTTGTATTCCTACCTTTAAATCGGCTAATCGAAATTTCATCCCATATAGGAGCAGAAAATGACAATTCATTCAATTTGAAACAACATTTCTTCTCTAGGAAATTAAAATAAATATAATATAAAACCAATTTTGCAGCTTTTTATCATAATCATCTCAATTCGGCACTAAGGTGATTATAAAAAAGATACAAAAGGAAAGTGATTATATATATATATACTGTATAATAAATACGTATTATAATTTGCAGAGAAGAAAAATTGTTTCAAATTGAAGAGTTTGGCATTTTCTGTTACTATGCAGGATGAAGCTTTCATTAACCGAATTATAGTTAAGAATGCAATTTCGAATAATAGAGGAAAGCCATCTAACGAGACGTAAGGGATAGTTGAAAGAATAACCTATCGTCTCTAGTGAATATAGGATGCTTGTTTTTAAAGAGAATGAAATGTTTCGTTTCCGATTTTGTCAATCTGACACTGGAAATACGAACTAATGGATGGTTTGAAAAAAATAGCAATTTTGAAAACGGTGTAATAACGTAGTGGTATCTACAAAAACCAGAAATCATTATCTCATATATTTCTTAAATATCAAATATTTCGCTTTCCCATCGCTTTGGGGGAAAAGTATATATTATTATTTGACATACCTCTTTAAACGAAAATATTTGAGAAACGAAAATATTTTCCCATCCCTTTGAAGTTAAAGAGGAAATCAAAATAAATCCTTTGATCATCACACCCCATCAACTAAATTTTTAATTTCACTCAGATATATTATTTATAATATCTGTTTTATATTTCGGTAACTTACTTTCCCACACTCTGAGTGCCCATTTTATGAAAAATACCCACCTACCGTATTTAACGTAATGTTCTGTGATGTTTCATCTACACCTACGCTAGTCTTTCAATCTGATGTTCCTACTTTCGAGCCCAAAGTGTGCTAGAGATGAGAATATTCTCTGCTTATCCTTCACCCTGATATTGGTCAGAAAGAGAATAAAGATGTGCGTCGGAAAGCCACTCTCCATGTGATGGGTCGTTTAAGCATATGCGCATGAGAGAGCCGTAAACTGTTAACCTCGAAGAACATGCTGAATGGACGAGATGAGAGCCTCTATCTGTCATCGAGTTCATTGTGAGAAGTGCATTTAGGCCATTGTGCTCACAACACTGTGACTCAGATTAATAACTCTAACCAACTATCTCTACGTGCCAAATAAGATTTATTAAAGGTTGTTAGAAACACATTATTTTCTGCAGCGATGGAGAATATAATTTGCAAATAATTGCATTCTGTTGTAATTTATGCTATTATGGTACAGTCGCTCAAAAAAGTATCCGCACACTATGGTTGATTTCAGAATTCAAAAAAAATCTGGCAACGATTTTTTTAAAAATTAGTGATCTGGCAACCTTCGTGTCACGTGACACGAAGGTTGCCAGATCACTAATTTCTAAAATAAATCGTTCCCAGATATTTTTCCTGAATTCTGTAATCAACCATAGTGTTCGGATACTTTTTTGAGCGACTGTACGTATCAGAAATCAGCTCCAGATTCGTGGCTCCAGTACCAGAATAGCCACGAATCCATAATCTAAATTTATGTTAAGTAGTCCTCTGTGACTACTTAACATAAATTTTTACTTAACTATTACCAAATTTGTTTTCTAAATATGGTCTGGTAGTGTTTAAAACAAAGACGTTAATTCTAGAATTATAAATATTTGAGAAATTTTTACAACGATTCTTAATGTTAAAATAGGTTTTAATAAATATCCCTTCAAATGCCGCAGAGGTCTGACTAGAGCCTGCCAGTTTAATACCCCACAGTAGAAGACAGGTGAGGATGGCGAGGACTCAGCAATACTAAGCATAAAATTAATGGATGCAGTCCACATGAATTGTTTTTATTCTATAATAATTAAGGGCAGATCTCACTTCGGTTATTAAATGGCCATGAGCTTTAAGAATATGTCTAGTACGTATTCAATGCTATCATAGCTTAAATGAGAGAAATTACTTCAAAGAGAAATTCATAGAGGGAAGGGGTTTTTCTGATATTCGAAAATGATTTCAATAGTCATAGAACCTGGATCTTGTTAATCGAGATTTAGGAACAAACAGAAAATAGAGTTTTAACTTCGGGAAAACTTAATAATTGTTACTCATGAAATAACTTGCTAAAATTTTAGTTTTGCCATTCGCTTTCGAAGACTTTAAAAGTCTTAAAAACATGCCAGGTAACATGTCAGGTTAGCACACCTGGCATGTTACTGGAAGACGTCGGTTCGAATCCCACTCTTGACAAAATTAAATTTTTTCAGATAACCATTTCATGAGTCCTTTGTCTAAAGGGTATCTCCAGATGATACCTTGCTACTGAGTTAGTAAGTATTACTCTTTTAGGTAATAATAGTCACCGTCTAGGCACGGATGCTTAATGTTTCCACCGTTACGAACTTTTTTTTTCTCGATATTGAGTTCTCGTTTGTGCCCCTAAAGATATGATGAGCCTAAAAAATAATAACTATATATTTATAAATCATGAAACTGATATCAAGTATCAACTTAAGTAAGCATATTTCACTCAGAAGTATATATATATTAGGTCATATAGTTTTTTTGAACAGAATGTGCAGTAGAATGAGTTATTTTACCTCTGAAAAAACCTTTTGTGCCCACAGTGGTATAACTCTCCAGGTCATAAGGACCCAAGTGCTAAGAAAGTTTGGATAAGGGAATCGAGTAATAAAGAGCTATTAAGAATCAGATTGAAGCCTTTCGTCACTATAATCAATCATGTTCTTGAACATGTAAAGGGTATGCCTCCCCTGCTTACAAAACCACGGTTTAACGTCCTATTTGATGGATTGTTACTCTTTCAAGCCAATCAGTATCCCCATTCCCACAGAGAGTAAAATAATTAGTAGAGGAAATTCTGAAAACAGTCACAGTTCGGACTTAGTCAACAGATTATGAGAGTGACAAGCTACCGAGAGAGCAATCCCTGTATCCATGTACAGTACGGACTCGTCGATTGCAGAGATTATCTGTTGTTAAGATTGCCACAAATAACAACCGAGGGAATAAAAGTATGTAGTTAATATGCGGTCGTTTCTTAGATAACGTAGATATTCTCATGGGCAGGAGTAAAAAGTTTAAACCACTAGTAAGAGTAGGCTAAAGGAATGATGATTGTTTTAAATGTAAGTAGTGAACACTTTAAAATAAATGACAACAAGTAAAATTTTAATAATTTATTTAAAGCAACTAAAATTATATACTCTGAGACACTGATATTGTAATCCTAGGAGGAGTAAACAAAATAATCCAACACTCATGACTGGCACAAATAATCATACGATTTAGTTTGCAACCCAATGAAATGAGTTAAACAAACGGCATAACATTAAAATTTACATCCTTTGGCATAAAATGAAACTTCGTTGTCTTCTCGAGAAATATGTAACTTCCAAAATGTTCCTTTCTCGATATTTTTTCCGAGCAATTTTCTCATAAAATTTACAATGATAAAAATTTTTGTAAATTATCATTTTTAAACTCTTATGCAAGTCCTTAATTAAATACGTGGCAAGTTCTAGACTAACAAGCAACTTCGGGTGTTGCGACATACAATGTCTCACTATTCGGCAACAGAATCAGTTCTGTCCCAATTTCTGTTTACCCCAAGTCTTTTTCCCCTACTACATTTCTTTGCCTGCTAAAAAGCCCGGAGACACTAGTCCTAGCGAATATATATATTCAAGCGAAGGAATATATTATTGGTTTCCCTCTTAAAACATTTCCGGTATTCCTAATTGTGTACACACCAGATAAAAAAATATATATATATGAAATAAATATTCCCTCAAGCAGCTACTGGGCACAGATAATAACAGTAGCTGCTAGTTTCTGTGAGGGTGGCGGGATCTCAACATGAAATCAACATATACACCCATGTGTTATCCGGGGATCGAACCCAGGCCCCTTTGTTCAGTAACCAAACACGCTAAACATTCGGCTACAATACGGTTACTAAACAATGATGTTTACTTTCATTGTTTTGTAGCCATTCCGTGGCCGAAATTTTTCTTTGTTTAATAATACCATTGTTTTGCTTTATAACAAATAAAATAAAAATGTCTGTTTTATAATTACAGTTTTGTTACTTAGTTAGCCAATTGTTTCGTTTGCAATTATAATTTTGTTATCTTAATAAAAGGTTTGAGAAAAGTCAAAGAAACACAATCAATTTATGTAGAATTATATTTTTCTTGAATTCTCGAGAATTCAGATATTTGGCTTCCGATTCTCAAGATTTTAAAATTGTCGAGAAATCAGAAAACCTAGTGAAACCACACTGGTTCGTGATATACAGTGACACATCGCGGATACCAGACAAATATTTTCTTTCTTATACGAAGTGCGTTCAAAAGGTTCTTGACACGGGTCTGCAGATTTGCATTCGTTCTCCAAAAATTAACGAGCTACGACTTTTTGAAATCTTATCTAAACTTGTCATTAGGTGGTAAAAAGAAAATTCCTTAGTTAGCAGCTGATAAGAATCTTTGGCTTGATGGCTTGACTGACAAAGCCGAGGAAGCAGTTATACAGCATATCAGGCGAGAGCTGTACAGGATAATTAACGTTTTGTGTGGTAGAAAACGCACAGGTAAATAGGAATTGAAGGATAAACATGGCAAGGCTTTAGAAAGTGAGGATTCTGTCATGGCTAGACATAACAGAATCCTCACCTTGCTCAGTTAGCAACGTGTGCTAAACATTTCAATGATGTTCTAAACAATGTGGTTAATTCTACTTCCATTGTTTGCAATGATGATAAATGCATTACTGGGTTTAATGTTGTCCCTGTACACAGTCTGAAGCAATTTTGGCTATTTCTAAATTCAAAATACATAAATCCCCAGGGATAGATGAAATTACTATTGAAATACTTAGAGCTGGGAATGTTTCGGGTACCACATGGGGACTGAAATTTTTGAATATCTTTTCGATAAAGGCATGGTTGCTAAGGATTTTCCCACAGCTATTATTAATGTTCCTATTTTTGAAAAAGGTGATCGCAGTTCTTGTCCACTTCCACAGCTTCCTCCACCATTTTGACCGCAAACTCCCGAATAATTCCCGTCATTATGGTTTCTACCCTCATCGGAAATTTTTAAGTCCACGCTCCGCCATTTTGAATCCTAACGTCACCACAAACTCTCCGAGTTTAAATTCCGCCATCTTGATTTCTGTCCTCAGCCGAAAATTCTAAATACAACCATCATCTGGTTCAAGGTTGAAGGTGTTGTAAATATGGTGAAATTAGCCTCTAAATATGGTGAAATTAACCTCTAAATAAATCGCTGTTAATCGTGGCGCCATCTAGTGTTTAACACAGGTACTATATTTTTATACACGCATACTGTTTTTTTTAAAAAATGTTCTCCGAAGATGTGGATTTGATCCCAGTTCCTTCACATCAAGCATGTGTACCAGCGTTTTTCAATATTAGGGCACAGGTAGTCAAGCAAGTGTACCAGCGTTTTTCAATATTAGGGCACGGGTAGTTATATACTTAGGATGATTAGATGTGTCTGAAATGAGAATAGCCGATCGTTAAAAGATAATCTAGGAATGTTTCCTGTATTTCTTTAATAACTCGTGAGTTGTATATTTCCTGCAATATTATTAATGTACGAATTTTTTTTATAACCTACGAATTTTTTTATGTCAACTAGCGAATTTCCTCATAAATTAACACACGTATTTTTTAGCCCTTGTAAATTAATAATTTTTATACTTTAACGTGCGAGTTCTATATTCCCTGTATTTATTTTTAATAACTTGTGAATTTTTTTTATTTCTAATTAACGTTCGAATTTCTTATAACTTAACACACGTATTGTTAGGTCTTATAAATGAACACACGTATGTTTAATTCTTATAATTAACGTTCGAATTCCTTATAAATTTAGACAGGTGTTTATTAGGTCTTATAAATGAACCTGCTAATATTTTTATACTTTAACGTGCGAGTTGCATATTCCCTGTATTTTTAACACACGTATTTTAATTTCTTATTATTAGCGTCCGAATTCCTTATAAATTAACCCACGTATTTTTTAGATCTTATAAATCAACCCGCAAACATTTTTATACCTTAACGTGCGAGTTGTATATTCACTGTATTTATTTTTATTAACTTGCGAATTTTTAATTTTTATAATTTAACGGGCGAGTTTCTTATAAATTGATCTATTATATATTTCAGATTGTTGGTTTGTCCGGTTGTCCGTCTTTTTGTTGGACAACTATTCCTTGAGGAACAGAGCTAGGACCACCAAATTTCGCTTAATGCTCCATCTCACCTAACTATTTGAAGCTTTTTGACACCATAAACTTAATCTCTCCCCCAAACGTTGTCTGTTGATTATAAAATCCATTTTCCATTGATCAATTGTCAATTGATAGCTCGCCTCATCGATCACTTACTATACTCCATTCATAACTTTCAAATATTCATCCAAATGAAGGCGACGACAGGGCTCCTTCAAAATTCGGACACTTGTTGCTGGCTTAATCTGGCTACTGGGAACATAATGTATAAACCCTACAAGGAAGATGCAAGTGGACATATTGCATCAAATTTGGTACCGATAGATCAAGTGACTGCAGATAATAGGGACCCCAAAATTTTCATCATCATTAACGTCACCATGGACGTAAAGGACTGTTCTAGCACACGTTTGCAATACGCCAGGATGTTTGCTACTTTGAGTCATTTACTGTGTTAAGGTCCGAGCAAAACCAGCCAATGCTGTTAATGAGAATATAAATATAAAATTTTAATTTTAGTTTTTACTATATTCAGAATAACACTTCGCCATCATGTTAAATCCTGTATGGATAATACTACGCCCATGAATACCAAAATTGTTTTACCATAAAAATTCTGCGCATGCGCAGTGCTCCGAATAAAATCCATCTTCTTTTAACATATTCTTTGAACCTGCACAAATGTGCATTCTGGAACATGTATCTGTGGCGTACTTTATGAAGCAATTAAACGTATGCTTTTCCTTTTGGATATAATTCCGGCAAAAGTAAGAGTAGCAGTAAATAAAAATATAGAGTAATTCTCATATATTCCGATTATTTACACATCATTTTCGTTAGACATCTAGAGATGATGTTGAGCACTCTCTATTCCATTATCTTCGTTAAAGAGGAAAAGGTCTCTTTTTGTGATTTCCAGACTTAGCGCCATTACAAATGAATATTGCAACTATCTGATGTATTGTATTAGTGTCTAAGGAACAAAAAAAGTTATGTTGCAAAAACCAATTGCCTTTCTTTTTCACTGAGGATTTCCAAAGGGCAACTGAAATGCAAATCCCTTGTCCATCACAATGTACCACCTAGATTTATATTACTTTCTACTATGAATATACAATCACACAGATCGTTAAAACAAATCGCAACACCGTCATAAAACAAATAAAAAGCGAAAAAAAAAAACAATTTTTTTCACATTATTTCTTAAAGCATTTAGTCAACACCGAACACACTTGTGGCTGTATCTCTGGCATTTTTCATAATGAGTGTTAAAGATGGCGCCACCTGACAATCATGCATCATGAGAGAGATTTTATATAAATTCTACTTCTGAATATTGAAGGAATAAAAATGGCCTGAAATACATATATGGGATATAATGTATTGTCAAAGAACACTTACAAAAAACGGAAATTCATATTTCTTCTTTAAAACGATCATCATGATTTTATCTTTTAAAATGATCATTTTAAATGTTAATTTGATCACTGTTAATTTCATCACTTAATTTGATCACTTTTTAAAATTAATTTGATCATCAAAATATCAGATTGTAGCATAATGTGATTATTTTTCATGTTAGTTTAAAATTTAACTACTTTCAAAATTTACTGCTCCCTAACAATGGAAATTGAAGCTACCGGAACTTCAAAAGAAAAACTACCATTTCAGTAGTAGTAGCTATGTAACCCAATAATTATTTTTTGATTTAGCTGTTAAAACAAAAATGTTGCGTTTTGTCTCCCCTCTCGGTTTGAGTTGTTTACCCCTTAGTGACACTACTTTGCACATATTGTGCTAAATGGCTAGGTCACAAGGGCCCAAACGGCTCAGAGAAAGTTGGGCAAAAGTAAAAATAATAGCCATTCAGAGGCAGCAAGCGGTGATGATGCCCGGATGCCTTTGGGAGACTGGTTCAAATCCTAGTTAGGACAACCAATTTCTTTCAACGTATTAAACGTTTGTGTGATAATTATTTCAGTATTAGAGAATAATGGATTTTATAAAAGAAATTAATTTATTATTAAATGTTCCAGCTTATATACTCTTTAAAAAATGAAAAGTGCGTTTTAAATCGCGATTCCAATAGCTTTCATTATAATCTTTAATTTACATTCTAATGAAATGCATATTTAAGAAGTTAGAGATCTTCGAAGTTAGATATCCACTGACATAATATGGAAATTTCGGATAATATGGTAGGGCAGTGCACAAGCCAATGTCGGCCTTTTATTCCTATATTAATTTTAAAAATTAGAGATACTCTTAAGGCTGAAATATCCCTCATAGAATTTGAATTCAACCAACAATGAATTTAAATTTTACTGTATCCGCTAGTGAACTGTTCGGGCCCGGTCTTTTTTAGGTGACTCGTTTCAAACAGAAGTTACAACATCAGATGGACATGAATTATATTAATTACAAAATATTATTAAAATACCTTTTCCTATGTGTTCTTTTTGGAATTGCGAAATGAATGATAAAGATTTCAAATAATTGTGTCATTTTAAAATTATGAAGGTAACTTTAAAACAAAAGGCTTTTTCTTAATTTGTAGATGGTCAAAAGAAACTGATTTATGTAATCAATCTTTATCTGAATTTAGAAATATTGAATTTTGTTTGATTTCGATTAGTTTTATTTTTGGAAGAAATATGGTTGAAATGAATTTGTAAATTATTTTACCGACTTAATCGGCAGAGCATACTGAATAATTCATAATTGCTTATTAAAGCTGAGTATACTTAGAAACATATTAAGCTTTGTTTTACTAAACAAAATACATATTAAGTTTACTATACTATAAAAAGTTGCGTTAAATCTAAACAATATATATATACAGTATGTCACAATCTTTGAAAGTATAGATGAAACGATATATATTCATGCACTTGTTTCAACGCGCAATCAGACGTTATTCCACTCCACTGAAGTTGAGAACGTGTGGTTTTGGTACATTACGATAACCAACTATAGAAATAAGGCGTACGAAAGAGTCCGTTAAATCCAATTGCCTCAATCATATGCAGAACAACCAAAACATTGTTCAATGCAGAACGTCTAAAACATTATGACCAGCGCGTCTTTATGCAAATCGAAGCAACCGCAGAAAAACGATGGCGCGTGTGAAGGTCATGAAATGGTATAAATAACACCTGACACTGAGCTCTGTTAATCAGTGTTATTCTTCTTCAGATGGGAAAGGCAGCGGACCTAAGTGAGTTTGAAAAAGGTCAAATTGCAATTGCCAGACGACTGGGTCAGAGTATTTCCGAGACAGCGAGGCTTATTTGGTGCTCACAATCAGCCATGGTTAGTAACTTCAAAAAGTGGTTCGAAGAGGGAAAAACCAGAATCGTCGGCAAGGAGTGGGCTGACCACGGCTCATCGATGCTAGAGGTAAGTGAAGGCTATCCCCTACTGTGTGAGTCAATAGAAGGGATACTGTGGCGTAACTCACCCGTAATTGGAATGCTGGTGAGAGGAGTAATGTGTCACAACGCTCAGTTCCTTTGAACCCTGTTGAAAATGGAGCTGCATAGCCGCAGGCCACTCCGAGTGCCCATGCCAACTCCATTTCACCATCGAAAGCGCCTACATTAGGTACACGAGCATCAAAACCGGACTTTGAATGATTGGAAGAAGATCGTTCCGATGAATCTTGATAGAACAAGATTAATCGGACCGATCTGGTCCGATGAATCTTCTTTCCTGTTGCACCACGTGGATGGCAGAGTTGGTGTGCATCATTTTCCTGGGGAAGTGTTGGCACCAGGATGCATCATGGGACGAAAACAAGCTGGTGGAGGAAGTGTATTGCTTTGGGCAATGTTCTGCTGTGAAACCCTGGGTCTAGTCATTCATGTGCAGGAAACTATGAATCATCATCATCATCATCATCATCATCATCATCATCATCATCATCATCATCATCATCATCATCATCATCATCATCATCATCATCATCATCATCATCATCAAGCAGCCATGGGCTACGGAGGTCCAACCAGACCGTGCAATTTAGTTCTCCAAGCAAGTCTATCCTGAGCTACATCTACTGCATCTGGCCACTGCACACCAATTCTAACAAGGTCCAGTTTGACATTGTCTGTCCACCGCATCCTAGGTCTCCCCTTCTTTCTGAGGCCTTTAGGCACACTGTTCATAACCCTATTCGCCAATCTATAATTATTCATACGGGCA
Organism: Ryuthela nishihirai; assembly: GCA_038380435.1. Classification (NCBI taxonomy): domain Eukaryota; kingdom Metazoa; phylum Arthropoda; class Arachnida; order Araneae; family Heptathelidae; genus Ryuthela; species Ryuthela nishihirai. The sequence goes on from JAWZYU010000011.1 coordinate 92,486,033, forward strand.
ACATGGCCAAACCAACGGAGTCTCTCTTTGCACAATATGCTGTTTAAAGGAGGTTGCAAACTCCTTTGCCTAACCTCATCATTAGTTACAAAGGCCAAGATACTGCGTAAGCATCTGGAATCAAAAGCATCTAGTTTTCTGTTATCTTGTTTACAAAGTGTCCAAGTTTCACTAGCATAACTAACGTTAGAAAGAACCAAACTATTGTACAGTCTAATTTTAGTCTTTAGGTGTATACGCCTATTTCTCCACACTCTCCACAGATTCTTAAAAGTCCCGGCAGCAATCCCTATTCGTCTGTTAATCTCATGCCGCACATCACCATTATCGGTTACATAGCTCCCAAGATAATTAAACTGTGACACCTGCTCAAGACTGCAACCATTCAGATTAACTGAATCACAGCCTGCCTGACCAATTTTCTTCACTTTAGTTTTCTCTCCGTTTATAACCAAACCTACTCTACTACCAGTCTCATCAACAGCTCGAATGAAAGAGTTCATCTCATTAACATCATTTGCCAAAAGGGCTAAATCATCAGCATAATCTAAATCAGAAATTTTCGTATCTCCAGCCCATTTAAGGCCAAAATCTTTCCCTTGAAGTGAATTTCGCATAACATAATCAATAACCAAGCTAAAGAGGAAAGGAGACAAAATGCACCCTTGTCGAACACCAGAAGTAATGCTAAACCAATTGCTACAAGCCTTACCAACTCTCACACACGACTCAGTGTTATTATAGAGAGCTTTCATAATGTTAACTAACTTGTCTGGTATACCATATGATATCACAATCAACCACAAATTATGACGATCAACAGAGTCGAAAGCCTTTTTGAAATCAACAAATCTAGCAACCAAAGGTTTCTGAAACTCTATACATTTCTCAAGAATCTGCCTAAGTGAAAATATCTGATCCACACATCCCCTACCACTTCTGAATCCACATTGCTCATCACGCAATTGACTGTCAACCAGATTTTTAATTCTATTAAGCACAATAATGGAAAGAACTTTACCTGGAACAGAGACTAGGCTGATACCCCTATAGTTATCACAAGAACTGCGATCACCTTTTTTGAAAATAGGGATAACAATAGTTCTGGTAAAATCCTTAGGAACCATGCCTTTATCATAAAAGACATTCAGAATTTCAGTCATCCAAGTGGTAACCGAAACATTCCCAGCTCTAAGCATTTCGGTAGTAATTTCATCTACCCCTGGGGATTTATGTAGTTTAAGTTTAGAAACAGCCAAAATAACTTCAGATTGTGTTAGAGGGCCAACATTAAAGCCACCAATGCATCTATCATCATTGCAAACAATGGGAGTAGAACTAACTACGTTGTTTAGAACATCACTGAAATGCTCAGCCCACCTAGCCATTACAGAATCCGTCCCTTCTATAACCTTACCTTGTCTATCCTTCAATCCTTGTATGCCTGTCCGTTTTCTACCACACAAAACATTAACTATCTGGTACAGCTCTCTGCTGTTGTGCTGTCTAACTGCTTCCTCGGCTTTGTCAGCCAAACCATCAAGCCAAAGATTCTTATCAGCAGCTAACTGATCTTTTACACGTTTATTAAGTTCTCTGTAATGCTTTCTATTAGGACTAGTAGGGTATTGATTAAGGACATTCCTGCAGTTCTTTCTTTCCGAAATAAGCTCAAGTGCCTTAGCACTCAGATAATTCTGCCTCTTCTGCTCCTTTTTTCCTAAAAGAATACTGTTAGTGTCCAAAAAAGCCTGTTTAAAATGATCCCATTCTTCCTCAACTTCAGTAGTAAGCAAACCATGACTAAGTAACCTATCATGGTAAGCTTTGGCTATAACTGGATCTTACAGAGCTTCAGTATTAAAAGTAAAATTTTTAACCCTAGCACAACACTTTTTAAGTTTAAGTTGCAACACACTTTTAACAAGTTAATGGTCAGATCCAATTTCAGCTCCCCTATATACCCTGGTATTCCTAACAGAACTAGCCCATTTGCTGTTAATTAATATATGATCAATCATATTCTTGTGCAGCCCATCAGGTGAAACCCATGTGTACTTATGTATGTTGCGGTGTTTGTAATAAGTGTAATTATTCTGAATCCATTGTAGTTTACTTACCTGTAGGAGACGTTGCCCATTGCCATTGCAGCTACCAATACCAAAAGGGCCTATTACTCCTCCCCAAAGGTCAGAATCAGTACCAACTTTGGCATTGAAGTCACCAAGAACAAGGGTAATATCTCCTTTCTTGACAGAATTCAAAATATCCTGAAGGTGTTCATAAAACCTATCCTTCTCATCCTCATCGGCATCCTCAGTGGTGGCATAACAGCAGATAACATTCAAGTCTTTAACGCTTGTCTGAAATTTTGCTGTAAGAAACCTTTCATTAATGCACTCATATCCTAGAAGAGCATCGCTAGCGTGTCTGCTGAGAAGCAGACCCACGCCTTGGTGATGCTTATTGTCGTCCCTCCCTGAAAAGAGAAATTTAAGATTATTTTTAAGAATCTGACCTATATCTGTCCATCTGGTCTCTTGCAAGCCGAGAATATCTAAATTATAATGGTGGAATTCTTGTGTGAGGACATCAAGAGAATAAGCTCTGTGCAGAGTCCTCACATTCCAACTACTTATGGAGAGAAAATGGTTAGTGGGACGTTTAAAGAACTATGTTTATTGAGAGAGGGAATGCCGACAATATCAAACAGCCCCCTAATCGCAGACATGGGGCAAAGACCCGTTCCCCCACTACTAAAGGCTGAAGCCATCTACACTGGAAGATTTCCTCCAATGTAGAATTTGACGATGCCAATAGAAGCAAAGAGTTCAGGTGCCTGCGATGACTTCTGCTCGGGATTATCCACCAGCTGATAAACATATCCTGTGAATCTATTCACTTGGGGCTGTCAACCCACAAACAAACAGAAAACACAGCGGAAGATTTTCCCTCCACAGAAGCCCACCAGTGCAGCAAAATCAGGATCCATAATCAAGCTCAGAGCCATATATCTGTCCAGTCCAGTAGGTTTATATGGACCCTGTGTGGTTGACCACTCCTCAGCAGGGTAGAAAAAAAAAGTAGCCATAGTTGTCCAGATCAGTAGGCCACACTAATCTGGCAGCCCTCCCCTTCCGTTCACTTCCACAAGAGAGTATCTCTTTTGAAAGTTAATAACGGTCCGCACCACGAGAAGGCGGGGTCGGACATTAGGTGCCAGGCCTGGCCGGTTCTATGCATCATCACAGGGGATTGGTGCATAGCTCTCCTTCCAGTGACTACCTAGCTACTATTTACAGACCTATATACAGACCTATATATACATCATTGCAGATTATGGTACATCGTTTCATGCCAACGGTATTCTCCTGTAGTGCCTTCTTTCAGCAGGATAATGCGCCATGCCACACTGCCGGATTGTTCAAGAGTGGTTCGCAGAACATGAGGAATAGTTCCAGGTAGTGCCCTGGCTTCCAAATTCCCCAGACATCAATTAAATCGAGCATCTGTGGTTTGTATTGGAACAGCATATCCGATCTGCGGTGGCTCAACCACGTGACTTACAAGAGTTAAAGGATCTGCTGGTAACGTGTTGTACCAAATACCAAAAGACACCTTTAGAAATCTTGTAGCATCCATGTCTCGCCGGGTAAGAGCTGTTTCGTTGACATGTGGAGGACCAACATCATGCTAGGCAGATGGTCATAATGTTTTAGCTCTTCAATGTATATCATGAATAGCATTCAATATTAGTAATGACAATATAAATTAATTTAATTGAGGTTGGTGAGAACATATGTGGAATGTAAATGAATGCTAACAGAAATGCACATTGTTTTCCGGGCATGAATACAAATACTCAGAGTAGCAAGCTACCAGGCGTATTCTGAATCTGTTTTCCGAAAATCTTTTATGTCCAGGGGGATGTCATGGATAGTGTAAGTTTTTGGCTCCAAGATAATTCTTCAGGTATTTGACCGATTGATCCCGAATTTAGTGTGGTGGTGCCACTTTCGTCTTCAGTAAGGTTTTGCAATCGGGTTCCCAGGTGCGGTGGGGAAGGATTCAACCCACCAGATGTATCTGAAATCCTTGGGAGTACTAGCATCGCCTGCATAATTAATAAAGAATTGAAACTTTTGAATACAGTAGTATGCTATTGATGCAGAACGATATCAATGGATAAATATTTCATTGCAAACGTTTGTGGAGGGCCTAATTTTGTGGAGTTGAAAACATTATATTGTATTAAGACACTCCGATATGAAGCTGTAGAGGAAGTTTGGTAGTCACAGCTCTGACCTTATACCAAGAGATGTCTAACAAACAGTCAGACAGAGAGACAAATTGCCTAAAATATGTAATATCTATATTAATAAAAGAAGGTGTCTGTTTGTTTGTCTCTCTGTGGCAGCCATAACCGATCGGGAAATCAACGTACACCTTCAAATGTTCAGAGAATGTTTCTGGTGTTTGTCCGGATTGCAGTGCCAAATTTCACGTCGAAAGTCCAAACGGGGGCTTGCTGCAAGAAAAAATATTTACCATGCTATTCCTAAGGGAAACGAGAATCGCTGTCAAGTTTACTGTTGCCATTTACTGCTCCCTAACTGAGTAAGTAAAGAGTTCAAATAGCACTTAAATCTACTGCCGTTGCCAGATCCCACATTTCCAAAGTCATTATTGAGGTGTTCCGTTGCAACTAGGGACCTGATTTCTTAACCACACGTGGGGGAAGGGGAACCCGCCTACGAAATGTAGGACCCTTCGGTAAAGTACGTCGGGAATTACAGAATGCCAAAATCTGACCAAATAAATATCTCTATCGTTTGTTATGGCCTCTGAGAGCGCGTGCCGAGTCAGCAATGGCCTTTGCAACACCGAGAAATTCCTCGTTTTCAAACTATTATAAAAATGTCGGGGGGGACGACATGACATACGTGTACGTTACCCTCAAAGACCATCAACTCTGCAACGCTATTATGAAATATTGCGAATCAGTTCTGCCTTTCTTGCTGGGTACTGTATTTGAAGGTCCCGATCGTGTCTACCAGCCCTTAGTGGACATATTCCAAGAAGAAGTAGCACGTCTAATATCTAAGGTTGATATGCACCCGGAAGAAAAACTCTCGACCTCAATAGGGTGGATGGGTGACTTGGAAATGGATGCATTAGCGCAAGTATTTGTCGATACCGCATGGAAAGGCGGTCTGCTGTACTTTGTGGATGCCCAATTTTTATATACTCTGAAATGTAATGTTATTGTTGATGACGGAAAAAACCAAATGTATAAATTAGTGTAATTAAAAAGCTGAAACCTATATAATGTGTCGCTGAATTCTTTACTATTCATTTTATTCTTAGTTTGGACAGGAGAAAGAAGGAGTTAGCTGGTGTAACAAGTCTGATTCTACAAATCAGAACTTCAAAAAGTGAAAGAACCCGAACTTTACTGGGACGATAAAATAATCGAGAGTAAAGGTCAGAAGGCACTGGTCAAATTTCGCGGTTATCCCAAACCTTCGAGGAATCCTAAAAATGGGTAGTATCTACTTGACCCTTCCCTCTACAGCTAGTCAGAATATTTACCCCAACAATTCTCAGGGTGATTTCACGTTTCGTCCAGCATAACCCCTAAGACTTCAGGGGAAATGGAAAGTGAGGCTCGAAGAAGTTCATTTACCCGTGAGCTCGAACAATGTCGACGGTTCCAACGATGTATTTCATTATTACGATCTTCCTCCCCCCGAAGAATACATGAAAATCAAGCTTCAGCCTTTTAAATTCAAACATGGAGAACTCCTGAACTATCTCACCGCTATCGTTCCTGTAAAAATACAAGTGTCGTATAACGGAAGTATCTGGTTTTTCAAGTCAACGGAAGGATATGGATTGGTCTTCCCCAAATCGAGTTTTATCAAACTTCTGTGTATGGATGCTGGAGACATTGATAAGCCTATCTTTCAACTCTACACTACAGGCGTTTGTAACGCTATCGACATCGAGATCGATGACGACTGTTACTTCTAAGTGTTGATACCAAATTTTTTCCACGAACGGAAGGTACCCCACGGGCGATATGAAATAGCCCCCGCGTTGTTCGAGGCTATGAGTCACGCGATACCTTTGAATGCCCAGAAGGCTTTCTGCTTCAACCAACTAGCTAATCACATAATGACGATTAGTGCTGACAAGTCACATTACATCAAATTCCCCAGTCTTCAGGAACTGTTTCCATAGTGTCGAGCTTTCTTAGTTCATGGTGCCATCTTGTTACCTCGATCTGGAGATGTCCAGCTTTATGTCATTCACTGCCGTCACTGCAAGGATCATCTAAACCAGGGATGCAGTACGTAGTTCCTTTAGTATCAAATACCATACATAGCTCCTTTAGGATCAAATTCAGTTTGTAGTTCCTTTAGGATCAAATGCAGTATGTAGTTCATTTAGGATCAAATGCGGTTTGTAGTTCTTTTAGGATCAAATGCAGTATGTAATTCCTTTACAATCAAATGCAGTAGTAGTTCTTTTAGGATCAAATGCAGTATGTAGTTCCTTTAGCCTCAAATGCAGTATGTAGTTCCTTTAGGATCAAATACAATATGTATTCTATGACTGTTTGCCTCATTTAACTGCATCCCACGAAGTTTCAATTAAATCAGGCGAATTGGTGTCCATGGAAGATGACTGAATTTTCTATCATGCTCCTCAAACCGTTCGCAGACGGATTTCGCAAGGTGGACAATTGCATTATCATCCGGAAATTATCCGTCTATATCAGATAACCAATATGCTGTTTAGATATTCCGCGATTTCCCTTTTGTCGACCTTTGAGCCATATTAATTGACACATTCGGTGCCGTGTTTATTGCTTCAGCATCATAGAGTGAATATGATACATGTGGTTGGTACCATATCCTAGTTCTGCCTCTGCATATCGTAACGTTTCATCAGTACCTATCCAACACAAAAAGAATTTTTATCTCTGTTAACAAAAAAGTTCGATCCATCTCTGTTCCAAAAAAGTTCGATCATGTTACATATTTCATATAATCACGTGACTCCTTTCCCCGTATCATCTAACCCAATCCTCTTCTGATAACACTGATGCCTCGCTTTACGTTTTTTAGTCGATACTAAAGGTTTACGAATAAGATAACGACTGCCGAACAGTAAATATCTGAGCTCCCTGTGAACAGTCTGAGTTGATGTTGCCTATATTGAAAGTCGTTCTCATAGCATATACAGCGGAAGTCGTTTCACCTTAATGTGCTTTTACAATGCTCTGCAGTTTCTCTCCTATAGTACCATTGTTACATGGAATAATTCAGTCTTTATCCCGCCAGTCTCGATATCTGCAGTTCCTAGGCTAAAGTCTAAACCATAGATTCCCAACGGGGGCGATACCGCCCCCCCCCCCCCCCGTGGGAGCTGGAGCCTTCCATGGGAGCGGTAGCGGATCCAGAGGCAAATGGGGGGCGTTGAGGCAGTCAAGAGGGGCGGTCAAATAGATAAATAAATTTAATGGAATTTTCTGTGACAACCTTTTTATCTCTTCTATTCTGTGGTGTCTTCCTGGTGATTCTGATCATCCACTACCTCATCCGTCATGTACAGCTTTTCAACTGCAGCTTGGAGAATAAGTTCCCTGCTACCGCCTACTAGCGTACTGGTACGTCTGAAGTCGACTGAGATGCTCTTAAAAGTTCTCTTCAAGATCACAGATTGGATATAAGCTTCAATATGTTTTCCCACTCCAAGTCGCTTTCAGTATGCTTTATGGTACGTAGTTACAATACCATTCCACGTCAGAACATAAGGTATAATATTAACATTACACTTATGAATTAGGCTCAACTCATTAGCCAGCAGATCATACTTCCTCTTCTTTTCAACCTCTACTGTCTGCAGGTTATCCTGAGATGTTATTCCTACTTCAATAATTGTAATCTCATTCAATACCTTACCATGCACTACTATATTAGGCTTATTATGTTGGACATGTGTGTCCGTCCTGATAGGCAAATCAACCTTGATGCAATAATAATACAATAATAATAAATTTATTATATTTAATATTTTTTTTATAATTATTTTTTAATATAATAAAATACTTTGAAAATACCTGTTTTCATGAATAAATGTTTTATCTAGGTATGTAAATTATCTTATTGTTATCGCGTTAATAAGCATTTTTAAATTAGCATTAAGTATACCTATACCTAATTTGTTTTAGTTTAGAATAGATTGTCGGTGACAAGTCCTTGCAAGCTGGTAGGCAAACACGCGGTTCATGCAATTTAACATGTTTCGACAAGAATATGGGAGCTTGAAATGACTTGTTTACGGAGCAAGTACGCCGGCATCGCAAACATACAAGTTAATGCGTGCACAAAATCAAATCTATAAAAGCGATAGCTCTAGGAATATTCTGATACAAAGGGAGAATCTATATTTAATACCATGCAAAAGTTTTTTCAAGAGAAAGAAATTCCTATTTGCAATATTTTGTCTGCTGCTACTGATGGTGCTCCAGCAATGACAGCGCGTCATAAGGGTTTCATAACGCATTTGAAACAAGCAGTACCAAATGTACTCGCTGTACATTGTATTATTCATCGTCAGCATTTGGGTGCAAAACATTTGAATGAAGGTCTGCATACGTCGCTCCATTACGTTATTAAAGCAATCAACAAGATTAGAAGCAATTCATTGAATGACCGATTATTTGGTAAGCTTTGTAATTAAAATGATGAAGATTACAATCGCTTGCTGCTGCACACAGAAGTACGTTGGCTCTCTAAAGGTGTTTGTCTGAAACGTTTTTTCAATCGATTTGACTCAGTACTGGACTTTCTTGAAGACAGAGACGAAAAATTGCGCGAAAACCTGATTACGTCAAAAAATGGCATCGCTTATTTGACAGACTTGTTTAAAATATTTAATCATGTTAATTTACAATTGCAAGGTGATGAGTTGAATTTAATTAAAACAAAAAACGTCATAGCTGCTTTTGCAGGAAAACTTCTTCTATTCAAACGAAATCTAGGTAGAGGTGAATACAACCACTTTCCCACATTATCAGCAGTCTCTGCAAAACCGGAAGATTTACTTACTTACTGCCAACACTTGGAAGTTCATGTTGATTTTACGGAGCGTTTCCAAGATATTTTACGCATGAATATACCGAGTTGGGTTTTAGATCCTTTCGCAAACACAGATATTGAAGAATCATCAAATTTGGAAGAGGAACTCTTAGAACTCACGACTAATGAAGAACTCTAAGTAAAATTCAAACATGGATATAAAGAGTTCTGGCTTCAAAAATCAATACCAGTTCTCTACCCTGGATTGTGGGAAATAGTATAGAAGTTTTTTATCGCATTTCCTTGGTCCCTTTATGGCTGAGCGTGGATTCAGTGCAGTAGCTAATTTACTGTCAATGAAGAGGAATGCACTTAATCAATACCCTACTAGTCCTAATAGAAAGCATTACAGAGACCTTAACAAACTTGTAAAGGATCAGTTAGCTGCTGATAAGAATCTTTGGCTTGATGGTTTGGCTGACAAAGCCGAGGAAGCAGTTAGACAGCACAACAGCAGAGAGCTGTACCAGATAGTTAATGTTTTGTGTGGTAGAAAACGGACAGGCATACAAGGATTGAAGGATAAACAAGGTAAGGTTATAGAAGGGGAGGATTCTGTCATGGCTAGGTGGGCTGAGCATTTCAGTGATGTTCTAAACAATGTAGTTAGTTCTACTCCCATTGTTTGCAATGATGATAGATGCATTGGTGGCTTTAATGTTGGCCCTCTAACACAATCTGAAGTTATTTTGGCTGTTTCTAAACTTAAACTTCATAAATCCCCAGGGGTAGATGAAATTACTACGGAAATGCTTAGAACTGGGAATGTTTCGGTTACCACTTGGATGACTGAAATTCTGAATATCTTTTATGATAAAGGCATGGTTCCTAAGGATTTTACCAGAGCTATTGTTATCCCTATTTTTAAAAAAGGTGATCGCAGTTCTTGTGATAACTATAGGGGTATCAGCCTACTCTCTGTTCCAGGTAAAGTTCTTTCCATGATTGTGCTTAATAGAATTAAGAATCTGGTTGACAGGCAATTGCGTGATGAGCAATGTGGATTCAGAAGTGGTAGGGGATGTGTGGATCAGATATTTTCACTTTGGCAGATTCTTGAGAAATGTTTAGAGTTTCAGAAACCTTTGGTTGCTAGCTTTGTTGATTTCAAAAAGGCTTTCGACTCTATTGATCGTCATAATTTGTGGTTGATTGTGAGATCATATGGTATACCAGACAAGTTAGTTAACATTATGAAAGCTCTCTATAATAACACTGAGTCATGTGTGAGAGTTGGTAAGGCTTGTAGCAATTGGTTTAGCATTACTTCTGGTGTTCGGCAGGGGTGCGTTTTGTCTCCTTTTCTCTTTAGCTTGGTTGTTGATTATGTTATGCGAAATTCACTTCAAGGGAAAGATTTTGGCCTTAAATGGGCTGGAGATACGAAAATTTCTGATTTAGATTATGCTGATGATTTAGCCCTTTTGGCAAATGATGTTGATGAGATGAACTCTTTCATTGGAGCTGTTTATGAGACTGGTAGTAGAGTAGGTTTGGTTATAAACAGAGAGAAAACTAAAGTGATGAAAATTGGTCAGGCAGGCTGTGATTCAGTTAATCTGAATGGTTGCAGTCTTGAGCAGGTGTCACAGTTTAATTATCTTGGGAGCTATGTAACAGATAATGGTGATGTGCGGCATGAGATTAACAGACGAATAGGGATTGCTGCCGGGACTTTTAAGAACCTATGGAGAGTGTGGAGAAATAGGCGTATACACCTAAAGACTAAAATTAGACTGTATAATAGTTTGGTTCTTTCTAGGGTTAGTTATGGTAGTGAAACGTGGACACTTTGTAAACAAGATAACAGGAAACTAGATGCTTTTGATTCCAGATGCTTACGCAGTATCTTGGGCATTAGGTGGTTCAACTTTGTAACTAATGATGAGATTAGGCAAAGGAGTTTGCAACCTCCTTTAAGCAGCATATTGTGCAGAGAGAGACTCCGTTGGTTTGGCCATGTTGCCCGTATGAATAATTATATATTGGCGAATAGGGTTATGAACAGTGTGCCTAAAGGCCTCAGAAGGAGGGGGAGACCTAGGATGCGGTGGGCAGACAATGTCAAACAGGACCTTGTTAGAATTGGTGTGCAGTGGCCAGATGCAGTAGATGTAGCTCAGGATAGATTTGCCTGGAGAACTAAATTGCACGGTCTGGTTGGACCTCCTTAGCCCATGGCTGCTTGAGGATGATGATGATGAAGAGGAACAGACTACACATCACTGAACGTGGCGGTCTGCGATTGATGTTAACGAAATTGGAACCCGACATTAACAAATTGTTAACTCTCCACTAGCCTCAACCATCTCATTAATTTTTTTTATTATTAATTTTGCGTTTATCTCATTATTTTTTATTTCTTATTGATTCTGTGTTTATTTTTAAAATTTTAATAAACAATTTTATTGTACATTTGTTTGTCGTTTTATTAATTTCTGCTTTATGATTTTTAATAGATAAATAAACAGATAAATTAGGTACAGAAAATATGCAAAAATATTTTAATATTTCATATAAAATTAACTATTATGGACTAGGGGGGCATTGAAATTTTTGTTCTCTTCTAAAGGGGGCGATGGTCCAGAAAAGGTTGGGAATCACTGGTCTAAACTGTGCCGACATTCATCTCCGCTAACCTTAAACCTTCACTCGGAGAGAAAGGGAATGCACGTGGACTTAGCAGCCATCCCTTAGATGAGATATTAGGCTGAGGCATTGTGCATGTTAAATAACACATTGGATATTCTTAGCCTGATATTATGATCTGTCTGCCAACAGTTGTCCAATGAGTTCCCTTCTCTCAGTCTTCTATGAATGTTGGGATTTTTATGACCTGGCGATTTATCACATTGTATGCAAAAAAAGTGTCGTTCTAAGGTAAAAGTCCTAATAACTCCTATTGTATCAAAATTCTGATACAATATCTGCCGCTATACATCGAGATTCCAATTTCAAACATTCTTCCACGTACTTTACAGATGACAGCCTTGGATGATCTTGTGAGTTCCATAGTTTTGGATATGGCTGCATCAATCCACAATATGAAAATTAGCACCTCTTTTGAAGTCGTCTATTATTACACGGCTTTCCCATCCCTTGGTCAGGTGTTGTGCAGTGGCTGTGATCATTTTACTTAAGACGGCTCAAGGATCACGTGAAGAAAAGTTCTCTTTAATGCCGTTTTGAAATCTAAAAGTTCCTATCTAACTTTTAAGTTAATATTTGAAAGAAAAAAATAGCTATATTTATTATCGGTATGATTTATCAAATCATTTGAACAGCAGCTAGCACTTCGAACTGTACTACAATAAATCGCTTCCGTTTAATATACAATAATAGCTGAAAATAACTACGAAAATTCTAGATCTGTGGTTCCCAGTGGATGCCACCAAATAATTCAGAAATTATAGATACATTTTCTTGTATAACAGGTTAATTCCACACCACAGCTCATAAAACAATTAACATGGTGCTATGATCCTGGCTTACGTCTTCCGAATTTTTGGCTAAATATTTTAGTTGCATAAGTAAATGATTTTGCCAATTCATGGTAGTAATTCAAAACGTATATTTTTCTTTTTTTTTATTAAGATACATAATCAGATAAAAAAAAATATCCGGACCCTTCCAAGTAGTGATTTTGCCCTTATATGCCACATCCATGGCCCAAACAGGTATAAAAGGATACACGTAGCCTGCCAAATCTCATGTACATGCATGAACAGGAGAATGGGACGTACAATAGAACTCCGTGACTTTCAACGTGTTACAGTCAAAGGATGTTACCTTAGTAACAAATCAGTTAGGGACATTTCGGCCCTTCTGCACCTTTCAAGGAGGTGTAAAGTCCAATTATCTTGGGGCAAATAAAATCCCAGATGAAAGGAATGATGAAGCACTTCTGATTCAATGAAAGTGAAATTAAAATTCGCCATCATCGTCATCATCGAAATCTCGTCTTTAAAGTTCCAGAATCTTATGGGGGATTTCGATTCATTCACATAAGTGTACTGAAACCTTCTCTGAAATCTAAATTTAAATAAAAAATGTTAGACACGCATTCAAACAAACGGTCAAAATACACGTCCAAATAAGCGTCTGGGATACAGTTGCCAGATCCCACTATAGTTTACATATTTGAGAGTACTTTCATATATACAGCAATCTTATCTCATACAATGGAGTTGATGAGTTGCATGCACGTCATGGAAACTCCTTACAACCCTGCGCTCAGATGCTTTACAGAGTTCGTTACGCTACAGCTATGAAGTCTTATTAAATTAGGATTGCAAGCACCCATTGCATACCCACTGGAATTAGTCGTGTCTGTGGTATGCTTTATATGATATCGTTGATCATAGATCGTGTAAGGATATGTGATGTTCCAAGTAAAACATTACCCATTACCATCCGCAACTGAGAATATGATTAGTCGGCATTACTAAAGACATATAACACGTAAACCACCCGGTTAACGTGTTATATGTTATATACTAAAAACATATAACACGTAAACCACGGGTGAGCCCCCTAGAGACTAACATAAAACACAACCTGAAAATAGTATATATCATGCACAAGAGACCTAAAGTAAGTAGCTTTCCTCGGAGAAATCCATCATTTTTGGCCTTCTGTACTTATTAAGAACATTATGATCATAATTAAGCAAAGAAGAAATAATCTCATTAGGATTAGTTTTAACTGTCTCAAAAACCTTTCTGAGATGCACTTAATATGAGTATATATATGTGGTCGATACCCAAGTCTTTATGAACTTGTCTGTTAGTAACAAACCAAGAGGCATCGACCGCAGTTCTCAATATCTTGTTTTACAAGACCTGAATCTTGCGTATAATCGTGAAGGTGTTGTTTGCCCACATAGGGGACTGTATCTGACAAAAAGAAATATTTCCTGATAAATTAATTTGATATATAATTCAACTGGTAGTCAATTACATAATCAAAAGCCAAAAGATAATAATATTTCCAATGTTTGGTGTCAATAATAAACAAATGTGAAGCTTGTAAAATGAGATAAAAATTCAAAGTCCGAGGCTTCCTTTTTTTCAAACACTTTTTTACTTAACTCTCCGCCGGTCGTGCTCTGTTTCATAACATGGATGATCGCAATTGATCAGAGACCCATGCAAGGTATGTTTGTTAACATTAAACACGTGTATTTTTTTTATGAAAGTTTTTTTCACTAATTTTAAACATATCATTATCATTGATGTGAATGTTATTATATTTTAGACTCTAAAAATAGTCCTACTTTTGTTTCTTTCAATAACTAATATTTTAAATTTTATACTTGTGAATGACACGAAAGAATTTCTAAATACCAGAAAAGTAAAGAATGTGTTATACATATCATGTCTGTAGAGAAGTAAAAATAAAATTCCCACCCAATAATTACCTCCTCCCTTCTAAACAGGGAGAGAAACTTGGAAATGGCAAGAGGTAGAGACGCTAGTTTCAGTCAGTGTACAGCTCCTTCTACTCATAATATAGTGCATGTAAGAGTTAGGCATTTAACCGTTTTTTCCCCTCCCCTGCAAATGCTGAAAAAAGCTCAACATAAAAGTGTTAAGAACTGCTTCTAAAATGGTAAGAGATTAGACACGAAATTCAGTATACAGTTTCTCCAAACTGAAACATAAAATAGGGATGGAGTTTCGCTCTCAATAATTATTCCTCTCTCAAAAAATAGATCCTTTTAAATTCTTTTGATTTGTTTTCTTTAAAGAAAATGGTAAGCGGTTTCTCTTAAACGGTAAGAGATTAACGTATTCGGTATACAGTTTACCCTCATAGTAGATTAAATAAACTTAGGAATTTCACCTCCCATCTTTCTGATCTTTCCACAACCACGTTTCACACAAACACAAGAAAATACTGGAGAAATTCTTATAAACGTTAAAGGTAAGATCGCCGAATTTGGCACACAGCTTCAATCTATTCCTCGCCTTAAGAAATATGAGGTGTTCACCCATCCTCACAAACGTTTCATGCAAAGAAAGCCCCTCCACATAAGGCAGGGAAAATAATATTTCCAAAACGATAAGAGCTATAGTCACGTAATTTCACATACAGCTTCTCTCACTTTCACATACAGTCACATACAGTTAGTTTCATATAGAGTTAGTCTCTCTCTTTCGCATATAGCATGGTAAATATTTTTGCTTCTAGCAAGCCCCTCTGTTGGACGTTCGACCTGCAATTTGGCGCTGCAATCCGGACCATAACCTGAAACATTTTCTGGTAATTTGGAACGTGTACGTTGCTTTCTCGATGAGTTATGGCTGCCACAAACAGACACCTTCTCTTATTATATACATGACACTCCCCAACTCGCTAAGTTATGACGCCGTATTCCGCTTCATCTCTATTCTAATAAAATTTAAGAACAATAATTGGTTGTAAAACTCAAAATAAAGAAAAAATTTTAATAATTAACATACTTAGAAAATCTATTTTATTTTACTATTTACAATTTTAGTAACGAAAGTTCAGATGTTTAACAGCAGCGATATCTGCTTATTTATTCTGAAAGCCTAACAGAAACAAGTTTATAGGAAGGCAGAATGGAATAATCTACATTTCTTTTGGCAGAACGAGATAAATGTTTCGGTTTCCATTACTATTTAAATACTGAACTCACAGAGAATCCTCGGCGTTGAGATTTATCTCCGCAAAACTCCCGGCCCTGCCTACAGACAGTAGGGGACACCGATGGGTTGGAAAGGCCGCCTTCCGTTGGATGGGATGTTAACCCGTGTGCGGGAGAGCCACACACTGTTCTCGTTGAAGAACACGCTGGGTGGTCTTGAAGGGAGGCTACCATCTGTCTCCCAACAGTTGTTCCAGTGGGTCCCCTCCAACATCCTTCTCTGAGACTTCGGGTTCCATATGACCTGACGATTTAACCCATTGTGGACAAAAAAGTGCCGCTCAGAAGTCCTTTACATATATTTAATTTCTTTTGCTCTTCTTTTAATATATAGCTGTTTGGGCACGGTCATATCTAGATAGTCTTGACATTTGTTGAACAAAATAGTCACGAAAAATGAAAAAAAAAATTCGTCTTTTTTATTATTAGAATTTATCTAAAATTTGATTATAAGCTATTCATTTCAAAAATGACAAAAAATAAATAAACTTATTGTGACTTTATTTAAAATTGTAGAATATTTCGAAATTAATTAAAAACTTTTTTTTTTAGAAATAGGGGAGCAATTAGTTGACTTCCAATACAAACAATTTTCATAGTACCGTAATGTAATTAGTACTCCAAAATTTGAGCAACGTCTTCAAAAGATAAATAAATCTAGTTCTGTTTAATTCTAAGCTCAGTTAAGAGATTTATATACAAATGCACAATATAAAAATAGCCCTAAACAACAGCATAATTGTAACGAATTTCTGTTTTACAGATTACACAGGGATTAACTGTTTAGTCAAGGAGTCATTTCATTCCCTAAACAGTTAACCTTTAACGACCTTTTGGAGGTAATCCATTACTGCGCATGCTCCCGAGATCAGTGTTTTTCCAGTCTCTTGAGGGCGCTGCAGAACAGCTCGCGCTCTTCGCTCTTGATTGTTTCAGAATCGAGTCCAATGTGCAAATTGACCTTGTCAGAGAAACGAATTTCGCCTCGTAGCGGCGTTGCAAATGAAGATTCACATTTTGTCAGTAAATAGAAAAAAAAGGCCCCGTTTGAAATCTTACAAACATGGTAGTTATGAAAGTTTTCTTATGTAATATTTTTGTAAAGAGTGTAAAAAAAGTCATCCAACAAAAAAAAATTTTTTTTTTGTTAAGAGATGTTTCAGTAGATTTTGAAAGAAAAAAAATGTTTTAGCGTTGTTGTCTGTCTGCGTAACATCTAATATTTAAATCAATTTTTATTAATTTTTATGAGATAATAATTATTTAAAATAATTTTTACTAAACCAATTTTTTTCAGGGCTGTAGTTTGAGAATTATTTTATTTTCCAATCCAAAGAGGCTTTAGATGTTAGGTAAAAGGGTGAAAAGATCTTCATGAATAAAACAAAAAAATAAAAAAATAATCCCTCAAGCAGCTGCTTGTCACAGCGGTCTGACAGGAACCTATCAGTTGCTATCGCTATAGAGCAGTGTTTCCCAACCTTTTTTGTGCCATGCCACACTTAAGCCTTTCTAAAATTCTTATGTCCCTCCCCCCTTATGTAAAATTAAATTGTTCGTTGAAGTAACTTAAATGATAGGTTTCAGGAAGAAGTCACTAGGGAATTGTAGAGGACACAGTAAGTAAATTTTCAAAACATAATGGAGAACAAAAATTCTAGTACGAAAAAATTTTAATGAAAGATTTTTCTATAATATTTTAATTAGCAGTAATTATTTATTATTATATATTTTATATTATTATATTTAGTGAGATCCTTGCGCTTGATGCTTGATGCAAAGAGATTTTATGTCAGGTTCCAATTTAGTTAACTTCAGTCTCAAGTCTCCCCATTGTGTTATGTCCTGCCGATTTCTTCTTCTTAGCAGCAAATCACTTATGGCACTAAATCCACATTCAGCTAAATATGAAGATAAAAACGGTAATTATAGTTTTCTTGCATATTTGGTTGAATTTGGATATTTGGTTTCTGTTTCCTCACAAAGCCATGCCATCGCTCCTTTTACATTAAATAAAGTTTTAACTAACTCATCATTTTGCATTTCTGCGAGTTCTTCTTGATACTGCATATTTGAAATATCAGACAAATCGACTAACATTGGCTGCATCATCCAAGTTGGAAAATCAATTTGTTTCAAATCAGAAAATCTTTCTTTTAAAACAGCCGATAGAATTTTCGGATGATCGACAATAACAAGTATAGCGGTATCAGTCACTTCACTTTTTGGAGCCAATGAAACTTTTCAAAATTTTTCTTGCAAATATATTTCTGACATAATTCAATAAAGGTAATGAAACCAAATATTTTCGCTTTTGCATCAACAAGAGTTTTATTTGTTCCTTGAAGTTGATTATTTAATATATTTAATTTTTCAAAAATATCGGCTAAATAACTCACAAATGCTTTACCATCGATCGTTAACAGATACTTCATATCAGGTTTGTCACTTAAAAAATCACTAAGAGTATCAAATAGCTCCATAAATCTTTTCAAGCAGTTCCCTTTCGAGAGCCATCTTATTTCAGTGTGAAGTAAAAGTCTCACATGATCTGCATTTTGATCTTCACAAAATAGCTTGAAGAAACGCTCACATTTGGCATTAGCTTTAATAGTATTGATACACTTTATAACTGAATTTAGTACCTCATTTAGAACTGGCGAAATATTTTTAGCTATCAAGTTTTCCCTATGAATAACACAATGCACAAGAAGCATTTCTGGATTCTCATCTTTCATCAATTTTAAGCAGCCATTTTTCTTGCCCATCATATTAGGAGCACCATCTGCAGCACAAGATGTCATATTTTTCATTGGTATACTATTGATATCTAAGTAATTTTTTAGCTTATTATATATGTCTTTGGAGGTAGTTGTGCTTTCTAATGATTTACAGAACAATATTTCTTCAGTAAAATCCCCTTTATCAATATATCGTAGGTAAGTTATCAATACGGCCTCACTGTCTCTTAAAGTTGATTCATCCATTTGCACTGAGAAATTTCTTGTTTTCAGCTTTTCAACAAGTTGTATTTCAACATCTTCACTCATTTCGTCTATTCTTCTGCTAACAGTATTGTTACTGAGTGGCATAGCTTTCACGTCGTTGTCATCTTGTTCCAGAACCGTTTTAAGAAATGCTGATATTGATGGTTTGATTAGATTCTCTCCTATAGTATGATTTTTCCCAGATTTAGCTATGAGTAAGGAAATTTGATGCGCTAGCCTCAAGAGTACAATTGACAGTTGCAGTATGAGCAGTAAAAAGAGACTTTAATGTTGCTCTTTTTTCAAATTTTTTTTAAGTTTGAAAGTAATTGAAATCTGATTTAATATGAGCACTATGTTTTGCCTTCAAATGCGCCTCAAGACTACTTCGTTTCATTGATTCGTTGGTCAAGCATTGTTGGCATAAAAGACAAAAAGGTGACCGTTCATCGTGAACAGCGGGTATGAAACCATATTTTAAATATTCCCTCGAATTTTTTTCTTGCTTGGACCACTCATTTTACTATGGGCTGAAAGAAAGTAATATAAGATCAATTAAAAACTAAAAATAAAGTATGTGTTAAAATTAATTAATGTGAAGTGGAGTAAACGTAGACTATAAAATGCACATTTACCCCAAAAAATGTTCAAATACCTATAACTCAACGAAAACTAGAGATATCATAAACTTTTTTTTCCATTTTATTCGTTTTAAGATGTAGTTTTATAAAAAAAAAAGTAGAAAAAAATCCAATTTTTAATTTTTGAGGTGTTTTTTGATTTTTAAACCAAAAAGATTTTTTTGAAAAAGAGTGGCTTTTTTTTTCCTCAAAAAATTCTCAAAAATATTTTGTTCAATATGCAAAATTATTTTTTGTTCAATATGAAAAATATTCTTTTGTTCAATATGCAAAAATTAAGGTCCGGGAGTGGGATATTCTTTCATTCTATTTTTTTTTGAATGCCATAACACTTCATAATAGTTCATAATAATATAGATATTTAGTAGTAACAATAATAGAATATGTAATCTTAAAAATGTGGTATTTTTGATAATTAGTAACCGCGTATTACCTCTATAATAAAATTTGGTTTAAAAGCGTACATTATCTGTAAAATATGAAAATAACAAAAAAAATAATGAAAAATGATTCCACTCCCGAACTTGTCTCATAATTTTGCATATTGAACAAAGAATATTTGAGAATTTTTTGAATAAAAAAAGTCAACTGTTTTTCAAAAAGCTCTTTTTTGGTTTAAAAATCAAAAAACACCTCAAAAACTAAAAATTGGATTTTTTTTCTTTTTTTTTTATAAAACTACATCTAAAAGCGAATAAAATGAAAAAAAGAGTTTATGATATTTCTAGTTTTCGCCGAGTTACAGATATTTGAAAAATTTTTAACTAAAATTTTCAAATGCTCATAACTTCTCGGGGTGTTAGAATAAAAATTTGAAAAAATTCACGAAAGCTACTCTGGATGGCTACTAAATAATACCAAAAATCAGGAGAATTAAAAATGTTCGGGTCACGACATCAGTGATTTGGTGTGGAATGCCTCTTATACAATATATATTTTTTAAAATTAACGGTAATTTTACAACAGTTTTAACGGACGCTTATTTCAAATTAACACCAACGATTCTCTTTTCAACTTTTTGCACTCGACAGGCAACTCTCTGTTAATCCAAATCGCTTATCTACTTTCTTAATTAAATTACTAAATGTTGGGATTCGATTTGTTAGGTAGTAACTTATAACTTATAACTAGGATTAAAATGAGATGAATGCGAAAATACACACGCTTTATTTATTTATAAGTACTCACAAGTAGAAGTATTTCCAGACGATCAACGAGTGTTAGAACAAGAGATACCACGTCCAGCGAAGAGAGCAGTCGTTATCCAGCGAGTTAAGTCGATATCAGAGCCAGGTCTAGAGGTGTTTTATCATCAAGTGTGCTTCAAGTTTTCATTCCTAGTCAATTGTTTGTCTTCGGTGGGCACCCTTTTATATCGTTTTGATGGGGGCGTCTTTGACTCTAGCGACGCTCATCTCATCCCTCCTTAGTTAACTTTTTGAGAGATGCTTTCCTCAAGCGAATTGAAGAAATTGGGCGAAAATATTATATTTGTTTTGTTCTCCAAAAGCCACGAGGGACTTTAAACCTTGGGTCATTACGGTGAACTTTTAATACTAAGATGGGCCAGCTCACAAAGACAAAAAGGCGTATACTATGTTCGTCCTAATACCCTGTGTAATTTGTATTGATTCTTGGCAAGGTCAAGAGGCGCCCTCATTGTTCTCTTGATGAAGACTAATGACGTCTAACAATGTAATCTTCGGGAAGATATTATATTTGTTTTGTCCTCAAAAAGACATGAGGGACTTCAAACCTTGGGTCATTGGGCTGAACTATTAAGACTAAGATGAGCCACCTCACAAAGGTAAAAAGGAATATGCTATGTTCGTCCTAATACCCCCTGTATTTGTATTGATTCTTGGCAAGGCCAATGGACGCCCTCATTGTTCCCTTGAAGAAGAATAATGACGACTAACAATGTAATCTTCGGGTTTTCTTTTGTCCGGGCTCGCTAATCCTACGGCCGCCGTACGGTTAAACTCTGAACGAGTCCATTTTCGAAATGCCCCCCTTTGCAATCAAACTGCCCCCCTGTGGGGCATGGGACCCACGTTGGGAAACATAGCTATAGAGGATGGTCGTGCCATAGTGGGAGCTCAGAAGAGACAAAACAAACATCCATGCCTTACCTGGGGCTCGAACCTGGGTCATTTTGATCTCTTTAATACGCCATAGAGAAGATATGTGTTTGGTTGGGTTCTTTAAACTTTTAGCGGCAATTTTTTGTAGACAATGGGCTAAATGGCTACGTAAGAGAGAACCCAAAGGCTAAGAGAAGGTTGGGGAAAGGAGACCCAGTGTAATAGCTGTTAGGAGACAAAATGATAGCCTCCCGTCAAGGTAATCTAGAGTGTTTTAGCGTGGGTTGTTTTATCTGTGAGCTGTAGTGTTTTGCACAGAATGGGCTAAATGGTCAGGTCGTAAAGATTCAGAGTGCTCAGTTTACGTTGCAGGAAGGCGACCCAATGGAACAGCTGTTAGGAGATAAATGGTAGCCTCCCGTCAAGGTCATCCAGCGTGTTTTAGCATGGGTTGTTTTATCTGTGAGCTGCACTGTTTTGCACAGAATGGGCTAAATGGTCAGGTCGTAAAGAGTCAGAGTGCTCAGTTTAGCTTGCAGGAAGGCGACCCAATGGAACAGCTGTTAGGAGTTAGATGGTAGCCTCCCGTCAAGGTCATCCAGCGTGTTTTAGCGTGGGTTGTTTTATCTCTGAGCTGCAGTGTTTTGCACAGAATGGGCTAAATAGTCAGGTCCTAAAGACTCAGAGTGCTCAGTTTAGGTTGCAGGAAGGCGACCCAATGGAACAGCTGATAGGAGATAGATGGTAGCATCCCGTCAAGGTCATCCAGCGTGTTTTAGCGTGGGTTGTTTTATCTGTGAGCTGCACTGTTTTGCACAGAATGGGCTAAATGGTCAGGTCGTAAAGACTCAGAGTGCTCAGTTCAGGTTGCAGGAAGGCGACCCAATGGAACAGCTGTTAGGAGATAGATGGTAGCCTCCCGTCAAGGTCATCCAGCGTGTTTCAGCGTGAGTTGTTTTATTTGTGAGCTGCAGTGTTTTGCACAGAATGGGCTAAATGGTCAGGTCGTAAAGACTCAGAGTGCTCAGTTTAGGTTGCAGGAAGGCGACCAAATGGAACAGCTATTAGGAGATAGATGGTAGCCTCCCGTCAAGGTCATTTAGCGTGTTTCAGCGTGGTTTGTTTTATCTGTGAGCTGCAGTGTTTTGCACAGAATGTGCTAAATGGTCAGGTCGTAAAGACTCAGAGTGCTCAGTTTAGGTTGCAGGAAGGCGACCAAATGGAACAGCTATTAGGAGATAGATGGTAGCCTCCCGTCAAGGTCATCCAGCGTGTTTCAGCGTGAGTTGTTTTATCTGTGAGCTGCAGTGTTTTGCACAGAATGGGCTAAATGGTCAGGTCGTAAAGACTCAGAGTGCTCAGTTCAGGTTGCAGGAAGGCGACCCAATGGAACAGCTGTTAGGAGATAGATGGTAGCCTCCCGTCAAGGTCATCCAGCGTGTTTCAGCGTGAGTTGTTTTATTTGTGAGCTGCAGTGTTTTGCACAGAATGGGCTAAATGGTCAGGTCGTAAAGACTCAGAGTGCTCAGTTTAGGTTGCAGGAAGGCGACCAAATGGAACAGCTATTAGGAGATAGATGGTAGCCTCCCGTCAAGGTAATTTAGCGTGTTTTAGCGTGGGTTGTTTTATCTGTGAGCTGCAGTGTTTTGCACAGAATGGGCTAAATGGTCAGGTCGTAAAGAATCAGAGTGCTCAGTTTAGGTTGCGGGAAGGCGACCCAATGGAACAGATGATAGGAGATAGATGGTAGCCTCCCGTCAAGGTCATCCAGCGTGTTTCAGCGTGAGTTGTTTTATCTGTGAGCTGCAGTGTTTTGCACAGAATGGGCTAAATGATCAGGTCGTAAAGACTCAGAGTGCTCAGTTTAGGTTGCAGGAAGGCGACCCAATGGAACAGCTGTTAGGAGATAGATGGTAGCCTCCCGTCAAGGTCATTTAGCGTGTTTTAGCGTGGGTTGTTTTATCTGTGAGCTGCAGTGTTTTGCACAGAATGGGCTAAATGGTCAGGTCGTAAAGACTCAGAGTGCTCAGTTTAGGTTGCAGGAAGGCGACCCAATGGAACAGCTGATAGGATATAGATGTTAGCCTCCCGTCAAGGTCATCCAGCGTGTTTCAGCGTGAGTTGTTTTATCTGTGAGCTGCAGTGTTTTGCACAGAATGGGCTAAATGATCAGGTCGTAAAGACTCAGAGTGCTCAGTTTAGGTTGCAGGAAGGCGACCCAATGTAACAGCTGTTAGGAGATAGATGGTAGTATCCCGTCAAGGTCATCCAGCGTGTTTTAGCGTGGGGTTTTTTTATCTGTGAGCTGCATTGTTTTGCACAGAATGGGCTAAATGTTCAGATCGTAAAGACTCACAGTGCTCAGTTTATGTTGCAGGAAGGCGACCCAATGGAACAGCTGTTAGGAGATAGATGGTAGCCTCCCGTCAAGGTCATCCAGCGTGTTTTAGCGTGGGTTGTTTTATCTGTGAGCTGCACTGTTTTGCACAGAATGGGCTAAATGGTCAGGTCGTAAAGACTCAGAGTGCTCAGTTTAGGTTGCAGGAAGGCGACCCAATAGAACAGCTGTTCGGAGATAGTTTGTAGCCTCCCGTCAAGGTCATCCAGCGTGTTTTAGCGTCGGTTGTTTATCTGTGAGCTGCACTGTTTTGCACAGAATGGGCTAAATGGTCAGGTCGTAAAGACTCAGAGTGCTCAGTTTAGGTTGCAGGAAGGCGACCCAATGGAACAGCTGTTAGGAGATAGATGGTAGCCTACCGTGAAGGTCATCCAGCGTGTTTTAGCATGGGTTGTTTTATCTGTGAGCTGCACTGTTTTGCACAGAATGGGCTAAATGGTCAGGTCGTAAAGACTCAGAGTGCTCAGTTTAGGTTGCAGGAAGGCGACCCAATGGAACAGCTGTTAGCAGATAGATGGTAGCCCCCAATCAAGGTCACCCAGCGTGTTTTATCTTGGGTTGTTTTAACTGTGAGCGACACGTTTAATGGTACACAATGGGCTAAATGGTCAGGTCGTAAAGATTCAGAGGTTTCAGTTTAGATTGCAGGAAGGCGACCCAATGGAACAGCTGTTAGGAGATAGATGGTAGCCTCCCGTCAAGGTCATCCAGCGTGTTTTAGCGTGGGTTGTTTTATCTGTGAGCTGCACTGTTTTGCACAGAATGGGCTAAAGAGTCAAGTCGTAAAGACTCAGATTGCTCAGTTTAGGTTGCAGGAAGGCGACCCAATCGAACAGCCTCCCGTTAAGGTCATCCAGCGTGTTTTAGCGTGGGTTGTTTTATCTGTGAGCTGCACTGTTTTGCAGAGAATGGGCTAAATGGTCAGGTCGTAAAGACTCAGAGTGCTCAGTTTAGGTTGCAGGAAGGCGACCCAATGGAACAGCTGTCAGGAGATAGATGGTAGCCTCCCGTCAAGGTCATCCAGCGTGTTTTAGCGTGGGTTGTTTTATCCGTGAGCTGCAGTGTTTTGCACAGAATGGGCTAAATGGTCAGGTCGTAAAGACTCAGAGTGCTCAGTTTAGGTTGCAGGAAGGCGACCCAATGGAACAGCTGATAGGATATAGATGTTAGCCTCCCGTCAAGGTCATCCAGCGTGTTTCAGCGTGAGTTGTTTTATCTGTGAGCTGCAGTGTTTTGCAGAGAATGGGCTAAATGATCAGGTCGTAAAGACTCAGAGTGCTCAGTTTAGGTTGCAGGAAGGCGACCCAATGGAACAGCTGTTAGGAGATAGATGGTAGCCTCCCGTCAAGGTCATCCAGCGTGTTTCAGCGTGGGTTGTTTTATCTGTGAGCTGCAGTGTTTTGCACAGAATGGGCTAAATGGTCAGGTCGTAAAGACTCAGAGTGCTCAGTTTAGGTTGCAGGAAGGCGACCCAATGGAACAGCTATTAGGAGATAGATGTTAGCCTCCCGTCAATGTCATTTAGCGTGTTTCAGCGTGCGTTGTTTTATCTGTGAGCTGCAGTGTTTTGAAAAGAATGGGCTAAATGGTCAGGTCGTAAAGACTCAGAGTGCTCAGTTTAGGTTGCAGGAAGGCGACCCAATGGAACAGCTGTTAGGAGATAGATGGTAGCCTACCGTGAAGGTCATCCAGCGTGTTTTAGCATGGGTTGTTTTATCTGTGAGCTGCACTGTTTTGCACAGAATGGGCTAAATGGTCAGGTCGTAAAGACTCAGAGTGCTCAGTTTAGGTTGCAGGAAGGCGACCCAATGGAACAGCTGTTAGCAGATAGATGGTAGCCCCCAATCAAGGTCACCCAGCGTGTTTTATCTTGGGTTGTTTTAACTGTGAGCGACACGTTTAATGGTACACAATGGGCTAAATGGTCAGGTCGTAAAGATGCAGAGGTTTCAGTTTAGATTGCAGGAAGGCGACCCAATGGAACAGCTGTTAGGAGATAGATGGTAGCCTCCCGTCAAGGTCATCCAGCGTGTTTTAGCGTGGGTTGTTTTATCTGTGAGCTGCACTGTTTTGCACAGAATGGGCTAAAGAGTCAAGTCGTAAAGACTCAGATTGCTCAGTTTAGGTTGCAGGAAGGCGACCCAATCGAACAGCCTCCCGTTAAGGTCATCCAGCGTGTTTTAGCGTGGGTTGTTTTATCTGTGAGCTGCACTCTTTTGCAGAGAATGGGCTAAATGGTCAGGTCGTAAAGACTCAGAGTGCTCAGTTTAGGTTGCAGGAAGGCGACCCAATGGAACAGCTGTCAGGAGATAGATGGTAGCCTCCCGTCAAGGTCATCCAGCGTGTTTTAGCGTGGGTTGTTTTATCCGTGAGCTGCAGTGTTTTGCACAGAATGGGCTAAATGGTCAGGTCGTAAAGATTCAGAGTGCTCAGTTTACGTTGCAGGAAGGCGACCCAATGGAACAGCTGTTAGGAGATAAATGGTAGCCTCCCGTCAAGGTCATCCAGCGTGTTTTAGCATGGGTTGTTTTATCTGTGAGCTGCACTGTTTTGCACAGAATGGGCTAAATGGTCAGGTCGTAAAGAGTCAGAGTGCTCAGTTTAGCTTGCAGGAAGGCGACCCAATGGAACAGCTGTTAGGAGTTAGATGGTAGCCTCCCGTCAAGGTCATCCAGCGTGTTTTAGCCTGGGTTGTTTTATCTCTGAGCTGCAGTGTTTTGCACAGAATGGGCTAAATAGTCAGGTCCTAAAGACTCAGAGTGCTCAGTTTAGGTTGCAGGAAGGCGACCCAATGGAACAGCTGATAGGAGATAGATGGTAGCATCCCGTCAAGGTCATCCAGCGTGTTTTAGCGTGGGTTGTTTTATCTGTGAGCTGCACTGTTTTGCACAGAATGGGCTAAATGGTCAGGTCGTAAAGATTCAGAGTGCTCAGTTCAGGTTGCAGGAAGGCGACCCAATGGAACAGCTGTTAGGAGATAGATGGTAGCCTCCCGTCAAGGTCATCCAGCGTGTTTCAGCGTGAGTTGTTTTATTTGTGAGCTGCAGTGTTTTGCACAGAATGGGCTAAATGGTCAGGTCGTAAAGACTCAGAGTGCTCAGTTTAGGTTGCAGGAAGGCGACCAAATGGAACAGCTATTAGGAGATAGATGGTAGCCTCCCGTCAAGGTCATTTAGCGTGTTTCAGCGTGGTTTGTTTTATCTGTGAGCTGCAGTGTTTTGCACAGAATGTGCTAAATGGTCAGGTCGTAAAGACTCAGAGTGCTCAGTTTAGGTTGCAGGAAGGCGACCAAATGGAACAGCTATTAGGAGATAGATGGTAGCCTCCCGTCAAGGTCATCCAGCGTGTTTCAGCGTGAGTTGTTTTATCTGTGAGCTGCAGTGTTTTGCACAGAATGGGCTAAATGGTCAGGTCGTAAAGACTCAGAGTGCTCAGTTCAGGTTGCAGGAAGGCGACCCAATGGAACAGCTGTTAGGAGATAGATGGTAGCCTCCCGTCAAGGTCATCCAGCGTGTTTCAGCGTGAGTTGTTTTATTTGTGAGCTGCAGTGTTTTGCACAGAATGGGCTAAATGGTCAGGTCGTAAAGACTCAGAGTGCTCAGTTTAGGTTGCAGGAAGGCGACCAAATGGAACAGCTATTAGGAGATAGATGGTAGCCTCCCGTCAAGGTAATTTAGCGTGTTTTAGCGTGGGTTGTTTTATCTGTGAGCTGCAGTGTTTTGCACAGAATGGGCTAAATGGTCAGGTCGTAAAGAATCAGAGTGCTCAGTTTAGGTTGCAGGAAGGCGACCCAATGGAACAGATGATAGGAGATAGATGGTAGCCTCCCGTCAAGGTCATCCAGCGTGTTTCAGCGTGAGTTGTTTTATCTGTGAGCTGCAGTGTTTTGCACAGAATGGGCTAAATGATCAGGTCGTAAAGATTCAGAGTGCTCAGTTTAGGTTGCAGGAAGGCGACCCAATGGAACAGCTGTTAGGAGATAGATGGTAGCCTCCCGTCAAGGTCATTTAGCGTGTTTTAGCGTGGGTTGTTTTATCTGTGAGCTGCAGTGTTTTGCACAGAATGGGCTAAATGGTCAGGTCGTAAAGACTCAGAGTGCTCAGTTTAGGTTGCAGGAAGGCGACCCAATGGAACAGCTGATAGGATATAGATGTTAGCCTCCCGTCAAGGTCATCCAGCGTGTTTCAGCGTGAGTTGTTTTATCTGTGAGCTGCAGTGTTTTGCACAGAATGGGCTAAATGATCAGGTCGTAAAGACTCAGAGTGCTCAGTTTAGGTTGCAGGAAGGCGACCCAATGTAACAGCTGTTAGGAGATAGATGGTAGTATCCCGTCAAGGTCATCCAGCGTGTTTTAGCGTGGGGTTTTTTTATCTGTGAGCTGCATTGTTTTGCACAGAATGGGCTAAATGTTCAGATCGTAAAGACTCACAGTGCTCAGTTTATGTTGCAGGAAGGCGACCCAATGGAACAGCTGTTAGGAGATAGATGGTAGCCTCCCGTCAAGGTGATCCAGCGTGTTTTAGCGTGGGTTTTTTTATCTGTGAGCTGCACTGTTTTGCACAGAATGGGCTAAATGGTCAGGTCGTAAAGACTCAGAGTGTTCAGTTTAGATTGCAGGAAGGCGACCCAATGGAACAGCTGTTAGGAGATAGATGGTAGCCTCCCGTCAAGGTCATCCAGCGTGTTTTAGCGTGGGTTGTTTTATCTGTGAGCTGCACTGTTTTGCACAGAATGGGCTAAATGGTCAGGTCGTAAAGACTCAGAGTGCGCAGTTTAGGTTGCAGGAAGGCGACCCAATGGAACAGCTGTTAGAAGATAGATGGTAGCCTCCCGTCAAGGTCATCCAACGTGTTTTAGCGTGGGTTGTTTTATCTGTGCGCTGCACTGTTTTGCACAGAATGGGCTAAATGGTCAGGTCGTAAAGACTCAGAGTGCGCAGATTAGGTTGCAGGAAGGCGACCCAATGGAACAGCTGTTAGGAGATAGATGGTAGCCTCCCGTCAAGGTCATCCAACGTGTTTTAGCGTGGGTTGTTTTATCTGTGCGCTGTAGTGTTTTGCACAGAATGGGCTAAATGGTCAGGTCGTAAAGACACAGAGTGCTCAGTTTGGGTTGCAGGAAGGCGACCCAATGGAACAGCTGTTAGGAGATGGATGGTAGCCTCCCGTCAAGGTCATCCAGCGTGTTTTAGCGTGGGTTCTTTTATCTGTGAGCTCCAGTGTTTTGCACAGAGTGGGCTAAATCATCAGGTCGTAAAGACTCAGAGTGCTCAGTTGAGGTTGCAGGAAGGCGACCCAATAGAACAGCTGATAGGAGATAGATGGTAACCTCCCGTTAAGGTCATCCAGCGTGTTTTAGCGTGGGGTTTTTTTATCTGTGAGCTGCATTGTTTTGCACAGAATGGGCTAAATGATCAGGTCGTAAAGACTCAGAGTGCTCAGTTTAGGTTGCAGGAAGGCGACCCAATGGAACAGCTGTTAGGAGATAGATGGTAGCCTCCCGTCAAGGTCATCCAGCGTGTTTCAGCGTGGGTTGTTTTATCTGTGAGCTGCAGTGTTTTGCACAGAATGGGCTAAATGGTCAGGTCGTAAAGACTCAGAGTGCTCAGTTTAGGTTGCAGGAAGGCGACCCAATGGAACAGCTATTAGGAGATAGATGTTAGCCTCCCGTCAATGTCATTTAGCGTGTTTCAGCGTGCGTTGTTTTATCTGTGAGCTGCAGTGTTTTGAAAAGAATGGGCTAAATGGTCAGGTCGTAAAGACTCAGAGTGCTCAGTTTAGGTTGCAGGAAGGCGACCCAATGGAACAGCTGTTAGGAGATAGATGGTAGCCTACCGTGAAGGTCATCCAGCGTGTTTTAGCATGGGTTGTTTTATCTGTGAGCTGCACTGTTTTGCACAGAATGGGCTAAATGGTCAGGTCGTAAAGACTCAGAGTGCTCAGTTTAGGTTGCAGGAAGGCGACCCAATGGAACAGCTGTTAGCAGATAGATGGTAGCCCCCAATCAAGGTCACCCAGCGTGTTTTATCTTGGGTTGTTTTAACTGTGAGCGACACGTTTAATGGTACACAATGGGCTAAATGGTCAGGTCGTAAAGATTCAGAGGTTTCAGTTTAGATTGCAGGAAGGCGACCCAATGGAACAGCTGTTAGGAGATAGATGGTAGCCTCCCGTCAAGGTCATCCAGCGTGTTTTAGCGTGGGTTGTTTTATCTGTGAGCTGCACTGTTTTGCACAGAATGGGCTAAAGAGTCAAGTCGTAAAGACTCAGATTGCTCAGTTTAGGTTGCAGGAAGGCGACCCAATCGAACAGCCTCCCGTTAAGGTCATCCAGCGTGTTTTAGCGTGGGTTGTTTTATCTGTGAGCTGCACTGTTTTGCAGAGAATGGGCTAAATGGTCAGGTCGTAAAGACTCAGAGTGCTCAGTTTAGGTTGCAGGAAGGCGACCCAATGGAACAGCTGTCAGGAGATAGATGGTAGCCTCCCGTCAAGGTCATCCAGCGTGTTTTAGCGTGGGTTGTTTTATCCGTGAGCTGCAGTGTTTTGCACAGAATGGGCTAAATGGTCAGGTCGTAAAGACTCAGAGTGCTCAGTTTAGGTTGCAGGAAGGCGACCCAATGGAACAGATGATAGGAGATAGATGGTAGCCTCCCGTCAAGGTCATCCAGCGTGTTTCAGCGTGAGTTGTTTTATCTGTGAGCTGCAGTGTTTTGCACAGAATGGGCTAAATGATCAGGTCGTAAAGACTCAGAGTGTTCAGTTTAGGTTGCAGGAAGGCGACCCAATGGAACAGCTGTTAGGAGATAGATGGTAGCCTCCCGTCAAGATCATTTAGCGTGTTTTAGCGTGGGTTGTTTTATCCGTGAGCTGCAGTGTTTTGCACAGAATGGGCTAAATGGTCAGGTCGTAAAGACTCAGAGTGCTCAGTTTAGGTTGCAGGAAGGCGACCCAATGGAACAGCTGATAGGATATAGATGTTAGCCTCCCGTCAAGGTCATCCAGCGTGTTTCAGCGTGAGTTGTTTTATCTGTGAGCTGCAGTGTTTTGCAGAGAATGGGCTAAATGATCAGGTCGTAAAGACTCAGAGTGCTCAGTTTAGGTTGCAGGAAGGCGACCCAATGGAACAGCTGTTAGGAGATAGATGGTAGCCTCCCGTCAAGGTCATCCAGCGTGTTTCAGCGTGGGTTGTTTTATCTGTGAGCTGCAGTGTTTTGCACAGAATGGGCTAAATGGTCAGGTCGTAAAGACTCAGAGTGCTCAGTTTAGGTTGCAGGAAGGCGACCCAATGGAACAGCTATTAGGAGATAGATGTTAGCCTCCCGTCAAGGTCATCCAGCGTGTTTCAGCGTGGGTTGTTTTATCTGTGAGCTGCACTGTTTTGCACAGAATGGGCTAAATGGTCAGGTCGGAAAGATTCAGAGTGATCAGTTTAGGTTGCAGGAAGGCGACCCAATGGAACAGCTGTTAGGAGATAGATGGTAGCCTCCCGTGAAGGTCATCCAGCGTGTTTTAGCGTGGGTTGTTTTATCTGTGAGCTGCACTGTTTTGCACAGAATGGGCTAAATGGTCAGGTCGTAAAGACTCAGAGTGCTCAGTTTAGGTTGCAGGAAGGCGACCCAATAGAACAGCTGTTCGGAGATAGTTGGTAGCCTCCCGTCAAGGTCATCCAGCGTGTTTTAGCGTCGGTTGTTTATCTGTGAGCTGCACTGTTTTGCACAGAATGGGCTAAATGGTCAGGTCGTAAAGACTCATGAGTGCTCAGTTTAGGTTGCAGGAAGGCGACCCAATGGAACAGCTGTTAGGAGATAGATGGTAGCCTACCGTGAAGGTCATCCAGCGTGTTTTAGCATGGGTTGTTTTATCTGTGAGCTGCACTGTTTTGCACAGAATGGGCTTAATGGTCAGGTCGTAAAGACTCAGAGTGCTCAGTTTAGGTTGCAGGAAGGCGACCCAATGGAACAGCTGTTAGCAGATAGATGGTAGCCTCCAATCAAGGTCACCCAGCGTGTTTTATCTTGGGTTGTTTTAACTGTGAGCGACACGTTTAATGGTACACAATGGGCTAAATGGTCAGGTCGTAAAGATTCAGAGGTTTCAGTTTAGATTGCAGGAAGGCGACCCAATGGAACAGCTGTTAGGAGATAGATGGTAGCCTCCCGTCAAGGTCATCCAGCGTGTTTTAGCGTGGGTTGTTTTATCTGTGAGCTGCAGTGTTTTGCACAGAATGGGCTAAATGGTCAGGTCGTAAAGACTCAGAGTGCTCAGTTTAGGTTGCAGGAAGGCGACCCAATGGAACAGTTGATAGGAGATAGATGGTAGCCTCCCGTCAAGGTCATCCAGCGTGTTTTAGCGTGGGTTGTTTTATCTGTGAGCTGCAGTGTTTTTCGCAGAATAGGCTAAATGGTCAGGTCGTAAAGTCTCAGAGTGCTCAGTTTAGGTTGCAGGAAGGCGACCCAATGGAGCAGCTGTTAGGAGATAGATGGTAGCCTCCCGTCAAGGTCATCCAGCGTGTTTTAGCGTGGGTTGTTTTATCTGTGAGCTCCAGTGTTTTGCACAGAATGGGCTAAATGGTCAGGTCGTAAAGACTCAGAGTGCTCAGTTTAGGTTGCAGGAAGGCGACCCAATGGAACAGCTGCTAGGAGATAGATGGTAACCTCCCGTCAAGGTCATCCAGCGTGTTTTAGCGTGGGTTGTTTTATCTGTGAGCTGCAGTGTTTTGCACAGAATGGTCTAAATGGTCAGGTCGTAAAGACTCAGAGTGCTCAGTTTAGGTTGCAGGAAGGCGACCCAATGCAACAGGTGTTAGGAGATAAAGTGTAGCCTCCCGTCAAGGTCATCCAGCGTGTTTTAGAGTGGGTTGTTTTATCTGTGAGCTGCAGTGTTTTACACAGAATGGGCTAAATGGTCATCCAGCGACCAAATGGAACAGCTATTAGGAGATAGATGGTAGCCTCCCGTCAAGGTCATCCAGCGTGTTTTACCGTGGGTTGTTTTATCTGTGAGCTGCAGTGATTTGCACAGAATGGGCTAAATGGTCAGGTCGTATAGACTCAGAGTGCTCAGTTTAGGTTGCAGGAAGGCGACCCAATGGAACAGCTGTTAGGAGATAGATGGTAGCCTCCCGTCAAGGTCATCCAGCGTGTTTTAGCGTGGGTTTTTTTATCTGTGAGCTGCACTGTTTTGCACAGAATGGGCTAAATGGTCAGGTCGTAAAGACTCAGAGTGTTCAGTTTAGGTTGCAGGAAGGCGACCCAAACGAACAGCTGTTCGGAGATAGATGATAGCGTCCCGTCAAGGTCATCCAGCGTGTTTTAGCGTGGGTTGTTTTATCTGTGAGCTGCACTGTTTTGCACAGAATGGGCTAAATGGTCAGGTCGTAAAGACTCAGAGTGCGCAGTTTAGGTTGCAGGAAGGCGACCCAATGGAACAGCTGTTAGGAGATAGATGGTAGCCTCCCGTCAAGGTCATCCAACGTGTTTTAGCGTGGGTTGTTTTATCTGTGCGCTGTAGTGTTTTGCACAGAATGGGCTAAATGGTCAGGTCGTAAAGACACAGAGTGCTCAGTTTGGGTTGCAGGAAGGCGACCCAATGGAACAGCTGTTAGGAGATGGATGGTAGCCTCCCGTCAAGGTCATCCAGCGTGTTTTAGCGTGGGTTCTTTTATCTGTGAGCTCCAGTGTTTTGCACAGAGTGGGCTAAATCATCAGGTCGTAAAGACTCAGAGTGCTCAGTTGAGGTTGCAGGAAGGCGACCCAATAGAACAGCTGATAGGAGATAGATGGTAACCTCCCGTTAAGGTCATCCAGCGTGTTTTAGTGTGGGTTTTTCTATCTGTGAGCTGCACTCTTTTGCACAGAATGGGCTAAATGGTCAGGTCGTAAAATCTCAGAGTTCTCAGTTTAGGTTGCAGGAAGGCGACCCAATGGAACATCCTCCCGTCAAGGTCATCCAGCGTGTTTTAGCGAGTGTTGTTTTATCTGTGAGCTGCACTGTTTTGCACAGAATGGGCTAAATGGTCAGGTCGTAAAGACTCAGAGTGCTCAGTTTAGGTTGCAGGAAGGCGACCCAATGGAACTGCTGTTCGGAGATAGATGGTAGCCTCCCGTCAAGGTCATCCAGCGTGTTTTAGCGTGGGTTTTTTTATCTGTGAGCTCCAGTGTATTGCACAGAATGGGCAAATGATCAGGTCGTAAAGACTCAGAGTGCTCAGTGTAGGTTGCAGGAAGGCGACCCAATGGAACTGCTGTTAGGAGATAGATGGTAGCCTCCCGTCAAGGTCATTCAGCGTGTTTTAGCGTGGGTTGTTTTATCTGTGAGCTCCAGTGTTTTGCACACAATGGGCTAAATGGTCAGGTCGTAAAGACTCAGAGTGCTCAGTTTAGGTTGCAGGAAGGCGACCCAATGGAACAGCTGTTAGGAGATAGATGGTAGCCTCCCGTCAAAGTCATTCAGCGTGTTTTAGCGTGGGTTTTTTTTATCTGTGAGCTGCACTGTTTTGCACAGAATGGGCTAAAGAGTCAAGTCGTAAAGACTCAGAGTGCTCAGTTTAGGTTGCAGGAAGGCGACCCAATGGAACAGCTGTTAGGAGATAGATGGTAGCCTCCCGTCATGGTCATCCAGCGTGTTTTAGCGTGGGTTGTTTTATCTGTGAGCTGCACTGTTTTGCACAGAATGGGCTAAATGGTCAGGTCGTAAAGACTCAGAGTGCTCAGTTTAGGTTGCAGGAAGGCGACCCAATGGAACAGCTGTTAAGAGATAGATGGTAGGCTCCCGTTAAGGTCATCCAGCGTGTTTTAGCGTGGGTTGTTTTATCTGTGAGCTGCAGTGTTTTACACAGAATGGGCTAAATGGTCAGGTCATAAAGAATCAGAGGGCTCAGTTTAGGTTGCAGGAAGGTGACCCAATTGAACAACTGTTAGGATATATTTGGTAGTCTCCCGTCAAGGTCATCCAGCGTGTTTTTCACTTTGGTTGTTTTATCTCTGAGCAGTAGTTTTTTGCACACAGTATGATAAATGGCCAAGTCATACAGACCGACATGGTTCAGTTTAGGGTGCAGGAAGGTGACCCAGTAGAGCAGCTGTTAGGAGATAGATGGTAGCCTCCAGTCTAGGTCATCTAGCGTGTTTTAACTTATGTTGTTTTAACTGTGAGCGACAGTTTTATGGCACACAATGGGCTAAATGGCGGTGTGATAAAGACTCAGAGGGCTGAGTTTAGGTTGCAGGAAGGTGACCCAATGGAACAGCTGTTAGGAGATAGATGGTAGCCTACCATCAAGGTCATCCAGCGTGTTTTATCGTGCGTTGTTTTTTCTGTTAGCGGCAGTTTTTTTGCGCAGAATAGGCGAAATGGTTAGGTCATAGAGGACCAGAGAGCTCTGAGAAGGTTAGGGACCCACTGGAACAACTGATGAGAGACAAATGATAGCCTCCCATCCAACATTTTATTGGACTTATTTAACCTGCACAGGGTATGGTACATACAGAATTTCTACAATATTTTCTTGTGGTTTTCATCAAATTTTTATTCTAACAGTATTATGATTTTACGACAGTTTGGTATTTTTTGTGTTCTAGTAATGGCTTTGCTAACTTTACACTTATGACGTCAGCTCCTTGAACTTTATATATATAATAGATCAGTGGTTCCTAACCTTTTATACGTCACGTACCCTCTGGAAATGTATATGTTACTGGCGTACCCCATGTATAAATACAGAAAACTATAGTTATACTATAACAATGGGAATAGAATAAAACATATATTATATACACACATTCTGTATTGTAAAATTTTCAATCAAAATATCGTTATCAGAATTTTTCCGGATATCGGAGCAATCTTCCGATGTCTGTCGTTTTAAAAAGTTCGGTAATATCTGGTCAGTGACTTACTTCTTTATAGGCAAGTTGTTAAAGGCTGAGAACCTATTACAATTTATTTATTAACGCCTGAGATGACCTGTCGCTTCTGTTTCTAAACGAATTGAATTCTTCGCTCCCTTCTGGAATATTAACTAGACACTTTTTGTTTTATTCCGTCAATTAAGAGGATTAGTTTGATTTCAGGAATGTACTATGAATCTATTGCTTGCTAAAACTTAACCCTGACGGAAATGCTAATCACGGAACAAATAAACGGCGTATCCGGTTTAACGTTTCTAAAAGCATTGTTGTGTCATCGATTCTTTAGCATTTTATTCATTTCTCTTTCATCATGAAAGGTTAATTATTTTTTCAAACGTCTCATCCTATGAAGAGAAACCCACGTAAGGAACTGTTTTCGATTCATTGTAACAGTTACCAATGAATAAAAAACTTAGGATTTCAACTGAAATGATTTCATTGGTTGTTTAGATATCGTTATTTCTTTCGGCAGTCTCCAAAACGACACATATGCGCCTTTTCTGCAGATATGCTTAGAAGAATAAGGATTTCCTCAATTACGGATAGTTATGGAATGTAACGGACTCTTTTATCGCGGCATGATACTGATGAAGTAACGTTCACTTCAGTGAACTCTTAGTACGACCGATGTGATGAAAATAATTACGTCAAGGGATATTTTTAAAGCCCCAGAAGTTTGTGATATGCTGTGCATTTTACAGATAAATTTGTGCGTTCTCGATTTTTGGTGTACAGCACTTTACCCCTCCTAAAGAAATTGAGTTTTTGCTCGTATTTACTTAAAAATAATATATATATATATTATTATTTTTATTACTAAATTATGAATAATTACGGTTAATGTTTAAAAAAGTTACTATGCTTGTAACATTGTGTCGTTTCGAGCATTTAAATTATTCATAATTTCACACTATTATTAAATTCGCTAAACGTTTCACAGGTGACTGAAATATTTAATGTGCTAACGAGTGGAGCACGAAATTTGTTCTATCCCTCGCATAATGGGTTCTTTTACCTATGAGCGGCACTTCTTGGTACACATAGGACGGAATGGCCACGCCACAAGGACTCCATGCAGTCGGTGAAAGGAGACCACTGCACCAAATCTGTAAAGAGACAGATGACAACATCACATCATGGCCATCCAGCGTCTTATTTAACAGGTACAGGGTATATTTCTCCTACACACACGCTGGGTTGGTTGGTTTACCTCTGAGCGGCACTTTTTTGCACACCATGGGTTAATGGTCAGATCACAAGACTCCAAAGGCTCATAGATGGTTGGGGGAGGGGATCCACTGGAACAGCTGTTGGGAGACAGATGGTAGCGTCCCGTCAAGGCCATTCAGTGTGTTCTTTTAACGTGCACAGGGTATGGTTCTTCCGCACATGGAGCCACAGCTTAATGTCCCATCCGATGGACGGCGGCCTTTCCAAGCCCATCGGTGTCCCCCTACTGACTGTGGGCAGGACGGGAAGTTTTGCGGAAATAAGTCTCAACGCTGACCCAGCTGAGACTCGAACCTGGGAAATGCAGATTACGAGCCTGACGCGCTACCAACTGAGCCCCGCTACACAAACGGATCATGGCTTTTCCTCACATCCGACGGACGACGGCCTTTACAGAAACCATCGGTGTTCGCCTTTCTAACCGACAGAAAGACTGAGGGTTTAACGTTAATAAATCAGAACTTTGACTGTAGTGAGACTCGACCCTGGGATATACATATTCCTCTTCTGCGGCAATACCTAACCGTCCAACCCCTTCACTTTAAAGAAAGCACTCCTTCTGATCGTATATCTTTTGGTGGCATTTCTAATAGCAACGCGGAAGACCGCTTAGTACGAAAGCAGATATCGTTACTACGCGGTGACCTCTATATATATAAACGTAACTGTGGGTCTCGACGCTGTCACAGGTGCTACTCGAACAAGAAACAAGCTGCACATGAAGAGAAACCATAGCAGTTATTCATTCCTTAAAGCAAACTCTCTGAGCGCTGGGATGGGATGACTCAATTGGTAGCGCACCAGGCTCATAATCTTCAGTTCCCAGGTTCGAGTCTCAGCTGGGTCAGCGTACGGATTTATCTCCGCAAAACTCCCCGCCCTGACCATGGTCAGTAGAAGACACCGATGGACTTGGAAAGATAAGTCCATCGGATAACATGTTAAGCCGTGGCCCCGTGTGTGGGAGAGCCATACCCTGTGCTCGTTAAAGAACACGCTGAATGGTCTTGATGGGAGGCTACCATCTGTCTCCCAACAGCTCTTCCAGTAGATACCCTCCCCAAACCTTCTCTAAGCCTTTGGGGTCTTTGTGACCTGGTCGTTTAGCCTACTGTGTGCAAAAAGAAGGTGCCTCTCAGAGGTAAAACAACCAACAAACCAAACAACTCTGAGCGCTATATGACATAAAATGCGTTTTATTGTATGAAATTCCAGTCATATTTAAATTGATTCTATTTACATTTAAAAGCACACACCTAACAAAGATTTCAAACATTATTAGTATTCATCACAGCGTATTCCTGCTATTATATTCTCTAAAAATCATTTTTGCTACAGAAAAGGAATAATATAATTAAATACACCCAATTCTGTTTCAATTTTCACACGGTAGATAGGTTTCCGGAAAAAACCGTGTAAAAAAAAATGCATATGAAAAAACGCTGTACAAATAATAAGTTGTTTTCAAGCAAATCATATTAAAATCTTTAAGTCTTTATTTGATTTTTATTCATTTAAATATATTTTTATTTTATAAACTTACAAAGATAATTAAATTAACACTTCTAACTTTAAACACGAAATGAGAGACCAAGACTAACGTACGTATTGAAGATAAAAATTGAGGGGAATTCCCGGAACTCAATGTTGCAACTTTATTCCGAATGAAGTAGGTTTTGTACAATTTTTCCATAAAATAGAGAATAAAATAAGAGAAAACTTGTTGTGTAGTTATGTTAATGTTTTTATTTTGGGGATTTTAGTGCACAAAATGTGTATCTATAGTTCATTTTCAAAGTTAAAACTATTTCGAAAATTGTGATCATAAAAGCGGCATCTTTGTTATAAATGTAAATTCTAGGAATTTTTTTCTTCAATAGGAATATTTTCTCAGAATTAAATTCAAATGGAGATTTTTAAAAATACGACGTTTAAACCGTATTGGATCAAAATAAATCATGTAAAAAGAGAACTGGAATTTTTTTCTGAACTGTGTTAAATCAAAATGGTGTAAAAACAGAATTGGGTGTATATCGAAGTGATACACTTGATTGAGATTCCAATTTGTCACTCATTAACCTAAAGTGATTGCGCTGTTGCTACCGTAGCTAAGCACGAGCTTGTGACGCCACAATAGAGCGGGAACTTAGCAGAAAAGCAAGACACATCAATGCCTTACCCGAGGCTCGAACCTGTAGTCTACTGATCTAAGATCTTCCCTTAGACCAGTAGCCACGCGTGCAAACAATTTGGCTACGGAACGCCAGTAACCAAAACAGTTCAGATATTAACTACAGAGATTCTTAGTTACTGAAATCTGAAACCAACAGGAACCATTTAAAGAATAATAATTAACTTGATTTATAGCATGCTTGATTACTGATCTAAGGGACCTTGGTTTAAGCCCCGGAAAAGGCATAGATGTTTATGTTGTCATTCTGCTGACCTCCCGCCATCCTCCCTGACCTATGTCGTATAAACTGAAAGACTCCTGTCAGACCTCTGTGGCAAGCAACTGCTTGAGGGAGTATTTATTTTTTTTCCAGTGCCCGACTGCTTCTTATCGTAATTTTTATCGCGAAGTGCGCATTTACGTGTGTTGTCCACCGGACAATTGCTAGTTTGTTTTTAGGCGTGAAGAACGCGTTTCCATGTGGTGGCCAAGATCAACTTTGTGGTTTGTTGTAAGGGGTGTATTGCGCGTTTCCGTGTGGTGGCGAAGAGAAACTTTGCAGTTTGCGGTTCGGCCACGTTTCCGTGTGGTGGCGTAAAACAACTTGGTAGTTTACTGTTAGGCCTGAAATACACGTTTACTTCTGGTGGCGAAGAGTAACTTTGTAGTTTGCGGTTAGGCTAGAAACACGTGTTTCCGTGTGGCGACGTAGAACAATTTGATAGTTTAGAGTTAGGCTTGAAATATGCGTGTCCGTTTGGTGGTGTACAACAACTCTGTAGTTTGCGATTAGATTTGTAATACGCGTTTCCATGTGGTGGCGAAGAGCAACTTGGAACTTTACTGTTAGGTTTGAAATACGCGTTTCCGTGTGGTGGCGAAGAGCAAATTTGTAGTTTGCGGTTAGGCTTGTAATACGCGTTTCCGTGTGGTGACGTAGAACAATGTGGTAGGTTACTATTAGGCTTGAAATACGCGTTTCCGTGTGGTGACGAAGAGCAAATTAGTAGTTTCTTCTTAGGGTTTAAATCAGGACCAGCTTAAGGCCAAATCATGGCCTAAGCACGAATGGTACCTCCATCCTTCCATTGCTTAATTGAATACGTTTCATCTTGGCGTCTGAAAATACTGAAGCCAAATTTAAAAAGCCACACAGAAGAATATGAATGATATATATTTATAATGATTAGAAAAGCACTGAAATTCATGCAGAAAAACGTTGTAAAAACAGTCAAATGTTTTTAACTCTAGGGCTATGACTGTCAGCTTCAAACTTTTAAAATGCAGTCACTCACCATACGAAAGGTAACTTTTTTTTTACAATTCAGATAAAAGTCGAACACGGCAGATAAGGACAATTAAAAAAGAAACGACTAAATTCGGGTGTGTAGTGAAAGAATTGAGAGTTAAGGGTATTACAGCTAGGGAAAAAACTGTGGTTCCCCCCTTCCCTGGGGCGGGGGTGGCTCAGTCGGTAGCGCGCCAGGCTCGTAATCTGTAGTTCCCAGGTTCGAGTCCCAGCTGGGTCAGCGTTGAGATTTATCTCCGCAAAATTCCCCGCCCTTCCCACGGTCAGTAGGGGACACCGATGGGCTTGAAAAGGCCGCCGTCCGTCGGATGGGACGTTAAGCCGTTGCCCCGTGTGCGGGAGAGCCATACCATGTGCACGTTAAAGAACACGCTGGATGGCCTTGACGGGAGGCTACCATCTGTCTCCCAACAGCTGTTCCAGTGGGTCCCCTCCCCCAACCTTCTCTGAGCCTTTGGGGTCCATGTGACCTGGCCATTTAGCCCATGGTGTGCAAAAAAGTGCCGCTCAGAGGTAAAATAACCCAACCCAACC
This sequence comes from Ryuthela nishihirai, assembly GCA_038380435.1. Lineage (NCBI taxonomy): Eukaryota > Metazoa > Arthropoda > Arachnida > Araneae > Heptathelidae > Ryuthela > Ryuthela nishihirai. Next base: position 92,527,118 of record JAWZYU010000011.1, read on the forward strand.
CCCTTCCCTTGGTGCCTTAAGCAGGTACTTATATTGCTTAAGGGGTAATTCAGCAGTGCTTATAATACCCGTTTTCGTATTACAACCACTGCTGGGTTAACCATTAAGTTCTATGTGGTGGCGAAGACTGGACAATAATTAACTAGATTTACCTGATGTTTTTCGAGTGGCTGAGTGCTTGGATACACTTAAAGATGATAAGGATACAGCCCGTGTC
>JAWZYU010000012.1:3669200-3801200 GCA_038380435.1 Ryuthela nishihirai
AACTGGTGAAATTCCAACTGCACTGCAGCTTGTAAGACTAAGAACAAGGCTTGGGCAGGGGTTCTCAAACTGTGATTACTAGCAGCTTGGAAGGGGCTCTGAAAGTTTCATATTTGCTAGTGTTTTTGGTGAAAAAAAACTTTTTTCCTGAGGTATGTAGGCCCTGCATTGTAGGAAAAGTTTGCATAATTTTATGATTCTAGGGGGAGTTGCATAAATTTATTACAATTCTAGGGAATTGCAGGGTCAAAAAGTTTGAGACCCCTCTTACTGACCTGCAGTTACTCTCTGCAACCCCGCTTAGGGGTGTTGCAGAGATATCCAACATCCTCCAACTTTGAAGCATTCAGGCATGCCAAGATGAAAACCCATTTCATCCAACACCAGAGCCAGAAGGAATCTTGAATCAAGTATACTTCTATCACCCACATGACCAGTCCTAAGGTTGTGTGGGAACTACTCATCCCATTCATGAATCAATCCTGGAGCAGAGCTGCCAACTACTCCATTTTTTTTTTTTGGATATTCTCTTTATTTTGGTTTCCCAAAAAATTTCAAAATCTATATTCGTCATTGAAAATCTTATTTTTAGGTGTTTTTTTTTCCGTTTTACCCTTATGAAAATCTGCTTCCAAATTTTACGGTATTTTTGCCCTTTTTCGAAAAGGAGAATGTTAATAAAAGGGAAGAACTGCTACCTGATTTAGCTCTTTTACTGTACTAAAGGTGCAGCTATTGTCCTTACTCCCTAATCTGTGTTTGCTTATGTGCTCACCTACACACCAATCAGAGAAAACCTATGACTTCAGTTGACCATTTCATGACAGGAACACAAGGCAAAGTCCACAACTAAATTCTTTTTCACAGTTGAAGGTCATAGATTGTTTCTAAATGAATGTTTATTGAAACTGTACCCAACTCTTCCAGCTCTGGCCAACAAAATGCTAATTGCATTACTTAGAATTGGAAACTTCAGAGTGAAGGAGATAATACAGATTAGAGAACTACCCTAATCTGTGGGCCATGATTGGCATTGTAACTTGAATGGATTTCATGCATGAATGTATTGTTATTTGGGTTAGGCTAATGTGTTAATAAGGGATTAAAACTTTTCTTTCATTAGAGTTGAGACAAGTTGACCACGGGGTACTGCCCTGACTTTTTGATTGGCTGATCAAAGCTCCTCTCTTTAGCTTGGTTTCAGCACTGTAGAAGTGCTGTTCTTACCTCTGAACTTTGTCATTTGCTATTGTGTGCAAACAATTTCATTACTAGTTTTGTGTTTAAAATTTTGTTATGCTTCATAAATGTTCTCACAATCAGAAATATTTGTTGAAGTATTTCAGTAATTGGAATTTGAAAAATCATTGCATAAGTGGGAACTTTTACTTTTTGCAAATTATGTAACTGATATTAGCATCAGGTATGGAGGGCAGAGAGATATTTTACTGCATAGCAAGATGGTGAAACACATGGAACTTAGAGGATATGTGTGACAATTTTCTTTATTCTGTATACTTTTAATTATAATCAGTTATGCACTTTTTGTTCCCTACTATTATATTATTTATTTCCCTATTGCATTTTTCTTGTCATTTGTTGGCTGATGTCAATTTTGTTTCACCATAACTTTGTAACCTAGCAGCTGATCACAAGATATATGTATTTGGATTGCTTACATCTGAGTGGCATTTTCATGCCACTCAGAGACTATTAGTCTATTATTAATCAATGAATGATATTTCCATATTGATTGTTAGTTATTAATTATTAGCTATTAGGTTAACTTTGATGATATCAAAAGCATATGAATGCAGTGACTTGGCTGAAGCAAGACACTGCTTCCCACATCACATGACATGCTGTCACTGCTGTAATCCAAGTGATTTCTCAAAAAAAAATAATAATCACTGTAGAAAAGGGCTCAATAACATTTGTTGTTATACCTTATGTATTGTAATGCTAACTTTTGAAAGACATTGATTGATCTATTATTAACCTTTCCAGTGTCCAAAACGTATATATCCTTTTTTAGTACAATAAAAGAAAACGATTTTTAAAAAAAAATAAAAATTGCCATTTTAAAATTTTTTAATAGATATCTTATAAAAATATGTAATTTAAGCTTGATAAATAATATTTTATTAAACTATGACATAAATAATTTGTTAAAGCCATCTGTTTGCCATTTCTTAGAAGTTATATAAGGTATTGCCAATTTGTTTGTTAACATTACTCTGTGCTGAAGCAATCCCTAATTTAAGCTCAGAAGTTTGATTTGAACTATTATCAACAAATTTTTCCTTAAAGTTTTTAAAATCTCCTGATAATTAACAAAGAACTGTACTTTTTAAAAATGGAAGATTTTGGAAATAATTATGAAATGTGTACCCTTTTTTTGGTATATCACTGTAAAAATTGTTATTAAAATTAATATGTTACTACATTGATCAAATTTTTTACTTCAATAAAATTCAGAATTAAATTCTTTTTAATTTGGTATATAACATGAGCTATTTCTGTTGATTAGTTATTTATTAAAAATATTCTAAATGTGACTTGTTTATTGGACTGCAACAAGCCTAGACTTTTTCTCAAAGTATAGTATGGAGAAAAAAATTTCAAAATGAAAGAAATGTTACTTAAACAAGACTTTACGTACATTGTACTTTAAACAAGAATTTTTTTTTTGTTATTTATAAATAAATAGCCTTTCTATTCATGTGCATTATAATCATTTCTGTCTATTAGCTTTTTTTAATAAATTTTTATTTGTGTTGCCAGATGCATTTTTTTACTGCACGATTCTAAAAAAAGTCCTAATAAAATGAAACATATGGTCTTTTTTGTTAAATATTTTATTTTCAGAAAATCCAGAATTAAATGTTGATTAATTTGGCATATAACATGCCATAATTCCTTTCCCTAATTATTTGGCAAAAAAGTTCTAAAGTTAAATTTGCCCTCTGGATGTAAACCAGTTTTTCAGACTGGACACTGGAAGGGTTAATCAGGGGATGATGCCTATGCATAATGCATCCAGTATCTTGTAAAAAATATTCCCTGACAAATTTAGGCTGTTCTGAAGGCCAAATGAGGTGCAACACATTACTAGGTAGGTAAACCTAATAAATTGACATCTCAGTGTATCTGTGCAGTCTAAGAAGTGCACACTAAGAAAAGTTTCAAAATGAAACCAGATGTTTCCTGATCAATATCAAGCTTCTAAGATATTGTCATTCACATGATCAAATAAAATCAATATTTCTCTTCATATTCCTTTCATAAAAGTTACCAAATAATAGATAAAAATAATTTAGAAACACTAAAATGGTTTTTAATTGCTGAATATGTTAAAATGAAGCAAAAGTGTATACAGCTGTACTTTTGTGCAAAACAGTAAAATTCTCCAATAATAAAAAATGTTCTCATGTCATCTAACTTCATTTTATTGTGAACACAGATGGTCAGATCTTTAGTAAACAGCTCGATTAGCTTGCTGGAGCTCTCTGTCAGCTTGTGGGGGAGGGAGACAAAAACTCGGTCCACAGCAATCCCATCTCCTGCATTGTGTGAAATTTGGCACTGCAACTTGTCCATATTGGTTGCCACAGACACACAAGAGTATGGTTGTGTTATATGGATCATTATGAGTATGGATGAGCTATGGTTGCCACAGACACCTATATTATTATAGATATATATATTTAAAACAGATATTTCAGAGCTCCTAAATAATGGCAGTTTTTTTTTCAATTTATTTCTCACTTTGATGGATTAGAAAAAAAAAGTATTTTCTCTTGCTCAAACTGCCATTGATGCCAGATGCCATTCAGCTAATATATAAATAAAAAAAGTTAGTTCAAAAATTTAGTAATTTAAAAAAATTAAAATTGTTTATGGTACCAATGAAGGAGTTTATTATTTCTGGCTGTATATGCAGGCTTTGTGAACCGGATTTTTCGAGGTCATGGCAGTGTAAGGTTTAAAGACCTCTAAATGGAGGGGAAAATGGTATACTGCAATTGATATACAGTCTCTTGTACTCCCCCCTACTATTTTTTCCTAGATCTAGGCCTGAATGATATAAAAAGAAATTATATAATATGAAATTTTATAGAAAAACTATTGAAAATCCACATTTTTCCCTGTTGATTATTGATTCAGAAATCTGATTGTAAGTTGACATCTTATTTAAGAGCAATATGAAGAAAAGGCTTCTAATGTATATCACATCTTTTGTCTGTCATCTATGAAAGTAAAGTGACTTTTTTTTGGGGGGGGGAAACAAAACCCCCTTTTTTATCAGACTAATAAAGGCATTAGAAATATTAAAGTTTAGGATTTTCACTGTTATTGCTTTGTGACAATATATGTTATTGTCACAAAAGTTATGTTTTTATGTTATCTAAATTTTCATGTTATTATTTCTCTATACTTTTCTAGTGTATAATTTAGTTATAATGCATTTATAAAGAGAAGCATGAATACTTTTCAATAAAGATTTAGACTGATTTCATCTCAAAATTTTAACATTCCCACATTACAGGAAAGGTACTTAGGACTCATGAAAAAAAAACGAAGAGTTCGACGTTTGAATGATCGTAAATTTGTTTTTGACTGGGATGCTTCAGAAGATACTGCAGTTGACTATAACCCAATCTATAAGGAAAGACATACTATTCAGTTTTTTGGAAGAGGACATGTAGCAGGAATTGATCTCAAGGTATTAATCTTCTTTAATTGTTATTTCTTTTGTTAAAATTAGCTAAATACACTTCTTGACATTGAAATTAAAATTTTCCATTTTGTCCAAATAGGAAAGCATCAGTTACATCAGCAAGTAGGGGCGGGGGTGGCTCAGTCGGTAGTGCGCCAGGCTCGTAATGTGTAGTTCCCAGGTTCGAGTCCCAGCTGGGTCAGCGTTGAGATTTATCTCCGCAAAAATTCCCCGCCCTGCCCACGGTCAGTAGGGGACACCGATGGGCTTGGAAAGGCCGCCGTCTGTTGGATGGGACGTTAAGCCATTGCCCCGTGTGCGGGAGAGCCATACCCTGTGCACGTTAAAGAACACGCTGGATGGCCTTGACGGGAGGCTACCATCTGTCTCCCAACAGCTGTTCCAGTGGGTCCCCTCCCCCAACCTTCTCTGAGCCTTCGGGGTCCATGTGACCTGGCCATTTAGCCCATGGTGTGCAAAAAAGTGCCGCTCAGAGGCAAAACAACCCAACCCAACATCAGCAAGTCACATCTATATGTATAATTGGTAATGTGAATACTTGGCACTATTTCTGATGTGTATCCTTATTACCATCTTCCAACAGGATGACATTGCTCATATGCTGCTGCTATGTTCAGAGCATGTCTACTAGGCACTTGTACTATTCCATCGCTAGCCATGTCCCCAGACTTGTAGTCCATTGAGTATGTTTGAAACATGATCGAACATCACCGGCAAGACCACCATCAACTGGCCAAAAATATAACTGCACTGTGGGACCATGTGCACATGGTGGGACATCCTTTAGGACATTATCAGAAATTTGTCTCTGCTGCAATGTGTTTCCAAATGTATCACAAACAACAGCAATTTCATTACATATTAAAGGACTTGCATTTTATTGTATGGCATTCACTTAATTTGTTGCATTGAGCTGTAAATGATTATTGATCTGTGTCTGTCATGAGTTTCAGAAGATTTCGTCCACTCCTTCATGGTGGAAGAAATATATAGCCCTAACCCCAAATGGTGCAACCATGAATAGTGAGCATCTACTATACTTATTTGGGTAAGATACCATAAACTTTTATATAAAAATATTTAATTTCTACTATTTTGCTGTATATACCATTTTAAAAAAGTTATACAAAACTAAAATTATTTCGGTTCTGAAATAATTTATATTTTGCTGAAATTATATTCGGCATGTAGGTTGACTATATAATGTTGTGGTATAGCCATTATGTAGTTGTTGTATTCAGATATCTAGGTACAGCAATCTGCAATTTTGTTCTTATTCGTAAGTAAATTTTAATATAGGGAGTATACTACTGAAACTTTTTGATAATTTATTAAGTTCCTCTTTTGCATATTGTATATATCGAATATATAAATTAGGTTTAAAATTGCAACTTGCTAAATCCTTGATTTCAACATGATGCATTATCATGTTGGCAGGGCTGTCACCAGATTAGATCACATCTTGAGGCAAACAATTAAATATCACCCCTTGGATTATAAGACAAAAATATAAGAAAATCTACAATTGCTATTTTGTTTTTATTACAAGAGAAACATTAATGCAACACAATTATATAATAATATTAATTAAATGTTTGCACTACGGAATATCCCCCAATAAAACTGTTTATAAGCTCTTCTAAATTTCAATTATAAGCACTGTCTGCCTCTATCGATATATTTGCTAGACCAATGTAAATTAAGCAAAACTGGTTAAGGAAAAGGAAAAGTGAATGGATGGACCATTACAGGCACTGTGAAGCACACTGCCTCTATGCTATACCCTGTCAACAGTACTGCATGTTGGCCATGAGACCAGACAGGGGTGGGTCCTATTGCTACCCTTTCAGTCTGGGCCCATATCTGATTGGCTACTTTAAACTAATTTGATTTTGTGGTGAGTTCCTGCTTGTCATGAACACTAAAGTATTGTGAGGTGCTGGGTCTCACACATACTAGCCATTTTGACCTGAATCACATCGCTGCATCCAATACTGACATGCTAGTATACAGCGATACAACATCAAGTGAATGCACTGTTGCCCCTGGGTATTTGTTAGCAGAATACCTATAATGATGATTTTGCTGAGTATTCATAATTTTCGAGATAAGGTGAAAAAATTTAAAAGACCATTTTCTAAATTATAAGCAGGAGATTTGTTCTTTGACATCAGAGATCTAAATGGATATCCTGTTTATGTAGTTTAATTTTCACAAAGAGCTGTGGTATCACCAGGTACATCGGGCGATACCACAGGGAGAGGGTGTGTGTGCAGACCTTACTCAACTCGTAAGATAAGTTTGGATAATTCTTTTTAAGGCTTTAGGTGTTGAAAGGGTCTGCATTAAAGAATTTTTTGCTAATTCTTCACATTTTGGTTCATTTAAAATATATTTTTTCTAAATAGCTTTATCTTAATAGTACTATCTGATCTGTCTTATCTGCAAGAATGAATTTAATGCCAGGATTTTTCTTTAAATCCCTTAACATTTTCATTTCTTGTAACTGATTTCCATTATATGGAATTTGCTTCTGATAGTTTCAAGTTCTATATAATTTAAACCTTATTTTTTCTTTTTCAATTAGAGGTACTCTTTGAATCACCTTCTAATTGTGGTACCATTTTGTGAAGTGGGGTAAAGGGTTTCATAGATGTTTTTAGCCCCTAGATGCAAAATTTCTTATGGTATAGAGTTTTAATTTTAAATTAGCTAAATTTACAAATTTATTAGTTATATTTTTCTCTTTCCTTCTTTGATTTTCCTTTATTGTTTAAAAATTTAGTTCCTTAAATATCTTTTAGTTTATTACTATGTGATAGTTTAATATTTTTAGTTTCCTTTTCTAAAGTTCCATTTAGTTTAAATAATATGTTCTCAAATATTTGTTATTAATTTTCTTAAATTTGGCTCTATCTAAAACTGGGTTCATATTTGATTCAAATTGTTTTCTAGTAATCAATTAAGATTTCGGGAAATGTTTATTACGTTTACATTTTATTAAGAATGCCAACTTTAGGAAGATCTGATTTAGGATTTTCCTACATTTGGAAAATCGTTTAGTGATAAATGGCCTTGTTGCAATGTGAATGACATCACAGCAGCAAACAGTGACTAAAGACAAAAGGGAAAACATCCAAGCCTCTTCAGAAAAGTCAAGTGTGTGCCAGAAAAACCTCAATATGTATTTCGACCAATGATATGCTCTTATAGGCTGACGTCATCTCCTTCATCTCTTCCCATGCAGAGAGACTCTAGTAAGTTGCATCAGTTATATTATAATGTTGCTTCCATTGCCAAGTACAAAGGATTGTTTATGAATATTGACACTAGGTAAGAGTTTCCAGCTTTGTATAGCTTTTTTAAATGATATATACAGCAAAATTGTAGAAATTGAATATTTTTATATAATTAATGCTATGACTTATTAAATTTAATAACTTTTATGTATATCACAACTTAAAAAATGAATTAGAATAAACTAAAAGAATGCATATTAACTCTGGTGAATTTGGGAATCTCTTTTTCAAAGGTAATCAAGTGAACACAAATGAGAATCACAGCATTACCTGTTGACTTTTTAACGTCTATTAAACATGAAATATTTTATGGAAGAAATTTTGTCAACATACGGCACTTGAACCCGCATCTCTCCAGATACATGCCAGAGTATTCTACCGGTTGAACTAAATAAAATAAATAAAATAAATACCCCCTCAAGCAGCTGCTTGCCATAAGAGGTCTGACAGTAGCCTGTCAGTTTATATGCCATAGTAGAAGATCTGAGAGGATGGTAGGACCTCAGCAGAAAAACAACACACACAGCCATGCCTTACCTGGGGCTCAAACCCAGGTCCCTTAGATCATTAACCAAGCACGCTAACCACTCAGCCATGGTAATGCCGAGTTATTTGTTTAACTACTTTTTCACTCTTTAAAAGTTTTAATTTAGACCAATAGATGATTGGGAAAATGCAACCAGTAGTTATTAGTACATTGTTTTTCTCACTCCTCTTGGAGAAAAGGGGGCATTGTGTTATCATCAGTGGAATATCTCTTCACACTCTACCATCCAAATTTCTACTATAAACAGATCACTTGCAACATTAGATGAAAGTTTAATCTTTTTCATATTTAATGCCCTTTAATGATGTAAATTAACCCTTTCAATACCACACCAGCCCAAAACAGCCTTGATTTTAAATGAATTCATCCAATCAATGTGATTCCTTCCTCTTTACCTCCTACATGCATTTTGGGCTGGTATGGTAGAAAAAGGATTAATTATATTCTGGATATTTAATAAAATAGTCTAGTTTTATTTTAATAGGATATTTTTAGAATTATGTGGTAAAATATAATCATATGGAAATGCAAATAAAAATTTATTAAAAAGAGAAACAATAAAAAACTTTAAAGTGGTAATTTATAGGTGAATACCAAATATGTCGAGATTATTTATTACTTATCAGGTGTAGTAAAAATTATTAAGATGATTTTCTTTATAATAACTTTGAAGATAGTCTTCTAGATTCCATTTTTAATTTAGTGCTCAAATATTTTGTAGATTTTATAATATACACTTGTTCTTTAGATATTTTTGCTATGCAATTCAGTAGAGGGTTCAAAATTTTACCCCTTTTTTATTGAACTAATGTGAAAAGGTCAAATGTACTGTAAACAAAAGTCTTATTTTTAGGAATCTTAATATTTTAGTTGTTTAAGCTTAAAAATTTATCATCATGGTTGTCTCTATTTTTATTAATATGTAACAATTGATTTCAGTCCCAGAAGAAAGAGCAGTCAAAGTTTTACGGAGAACTTCTCGAAAAAAGACGTACTGTTGCAGAAAAAGAGCAGGAGTTGTAAGTCACTAAGATTTCATTAAATCTGTTTTGAATAATTTCCATTCATGATCATTGATCATATTTCTCAAAGTTATTTAGTAATCTGTAGCATTAAAATCAGATGGCCACATATTCTTTTGTACTAATACTTGTAAAAAGGAATTTATTTAGTACTACTGAATACTGCATGAATGCAAATGTGATGCAACTAAAACATTGAAACTTGTCATGTAAACTAAACATTCAGTCAACGTTCATGTCAAACCATTCTAATTGACATGAATGTTCTAAACATTCATGTCAAACTAAACAGTTCATTGTCAGTGTTAATATTAATGCATCTTAGCTTTAATTACATGATAACATTTAAGATGGCAAAAAAATTATACTTGTAAAAATTAATTTATCAAGGTTAAAGGCATTGACTTAAGTAAAACATAATTGCACAATATAATGTGGTTATAATAAATGCTCTATATACACTGTGAAATGTATAGTGTAATATCTTATGATAGAGATGCATAAAAGAAATAGTAATACCTACTAATGTGACATGAGCACAGGCAATACCTGCAATTTTTGAAAGTCAATTTTTTCAGTTATTTTGGTAAACTTTTCAGAAATAAATGTAATGCACTGTATTAAGTATTTTAGCACCATGATTTTTTTAACTTTTGAAGTTTAGTATATTTTATGATAAAATTTTTTAGTGAATAAAAAAATAGAAGTTCTCACACAAGTCCTTTAGATTATAAAGATTGTGTTAATGGAGGTAAAAAGCACATCAGTTTTGTCACAGCTATGAATGATAAAGTGTGGTGATCTATAATCTTACAACATGATTCAAAGGAAAATTATCAGCCAGTAGCATTGAAGAGATGCACGTGGAAGTGGTGGGAAAGAATGATAAATACTAGACATGTCTGGTATTTAGAACACCACAACCTTGTTTCCAACACCCAGTGTGGCTTTTGCAGTCGACATTCAACCCTTGACCACCTGATCTGCCTTGAAACAGTAATCAAGAATTCCTTTTTTTATGCAGATAGCACCTGTTGTGAATATTCTTTGATAACACATGAATGCCGAATCTTCACACTGTGACAAGGTGTGGAGATTCGGCTTCATGACCTCCATGCTTTCTGCTTGAAAGGTCACATGCAGATCTTTATTTCCAACTTTTTCTCTTTCGTTTTGCATCTTTGTCAGTAACATTCTACTGCAACATTTTTCCCAAGTATAGGGAGGTACCACAAGGCTACATCTTGAGTGTTAGCCTTTTTGCTGTCAACATCAATTCTATTTATAGGCAACTTCATCTGACTATAGGCACTGTCCTCTATGTTTCTTTTTCTTTTTTTTTTCTTCCAGCACTAGGGTTCATTGAATAGCAACTGCAAACCTCTCTGAATAATCTCTGAGTTTGGGTGACAGTGCAAAGGTTTTGTTTCTTGCTACAGAAGACTGCTTGTGTGCACTTTTGCCACAAGCATTATTATCTGGATCCTGAGCTCCCCCTCAGGCCTTCATTTTTCCAGTTGTGGCAGAGACAAAGCTTCTCAGACTTGTCTTCGACTGGAAATTGATCTTTTTTTCCACACATGTGTGGCAGGTCTGTAAATTCACATGATATGTTTATCAGCTGGTGGATAATCCTGAACAGAAGTCATCGCAGGCACCTGAACTCTTTGCTTCTACTGGCATCGTCAAATTCTACATTGGAGGAAGTCTTCCAGTGTAGATGGCTTCAGCCTATAGTGGTGGGAGAATGGGTCTTTGCCCCATGCCTGCGATTAGGGAGCTGTTTGATATTGATGGCATTCCCTCTCTCAATAAACATAGTTTCTTTAACCTTTTGATGGCAGCGTGGTTTTTCAGCCAACTCTCTGCTGTAGCGCCGCATTTCGTGCCAAATTCTTTCAGGGGGGTAGAAAGAGGTGAGCACCACTCCCAGTTTCCAATGACCCTCTCCATTCATTAGTTAATCCTCTTAAGTGCTCCCATCTTGGTTGCTTCTGGGCATACCTGGCATGTGAGTGTTCTGGCATGTTCATTCTGGGCATGTGAGTGTTGTTTCTTGTGCTTCCTCAATAATAAGAGCTAGTTGCATTTACAGAATATATACAGATACTGGATAAAAAAAAAAATGTAAACATTTCCATGTTATCTCAATAATGTTCAGAGCTCAATAGCTTTTTCAAAATGATTTTTAATGAGAAATAGATCTAGAGTTAAATTAAAATCTCAGTTAAATATATCTAAATCTCGATTTTGAACAAAATTAGTTCAATGTTCCAAGATTATGAACGCTAGAATATTTAACATGCTACGAAAAAAAAAATGACCCCAAAATTTAATTGAAGCATTAAAACAGGTTAAGAGATCTGAGATCAAACTTGACTTTCCTGGTGTTCTTGGAGAACTAAATTGCACAGTCTGGTTGGACCTTTGTAGCCCATGGCTGCTTGAGGATGATGATGATGAATTTTTAATCTGTTTCAATGTTCAAATAAAATTTTGGAGACAATTTTTTGTAGCCTATTAGGTATTTTAGAGTTCATGCCTATTTGAATATTGAACAAATATTAATTAAATTGAGATTTAGATAGAGTTGATGATATCATTAATTTTTCTTTAGATATATTTTTCATTAAAAAGCATATCGAAGAGTTATTGAGGTCAGAATGTGATATTCTATTGAGATAACATGAAACTGTTTCCATTTCTCTGTCCTGTACTTGTATTCAGACACATGCACAGGATTTAGTTTCCAGTGTGTGTGTGTGTGTGTGGGGGGGGGGGGGGTCTGCAAATAAGAGTAAAATATTCCATCGGACGACAGGAAATTTTTGAATGATATCCTATATGGAATAAAATTTTGTAGTTTTCTTTTTAATCAGTTTTTAGTGTCGGACTTATACACTTAGGTTCAAACAAAATATACAAAACAATTGTTTTGGATTTCAAATCTGGTGGACAAGTTTGAGGTTTCGTACATGAGTGAATTTTCGGGGGGGGGGGGGGTCTCTTAGTATGTTACTCTTCGGTATATCCCTGTTTATATTTATCACATTATTTTGGTTATGCTGTCTTTGTTAATACTATTTTTTTAGAGCATGTCGCTGATATTTAAATTTGTGAATTAAAAGAAATTTGAACTAAAACTGATGCATTGCAAAATGAATAATAAATGATCAGATTTTTAACTGAGGATTTTCTCTATTAAATCTTATGCTACAAAAAGTGGGAAGCAGATAATTTTTACCCACAACTTAATTTTAGGCATATGCAATAGTGAGAAATAATATAAGATATTTCCAAAGATATTTTCAATAAAGATATTTCCAAAAATAATGTATATTTTTCATTCTTATAATATTTGGTGAACATAATTCGATATACTTCATTAGGCACTCTCTTTATCTGTTCTGAGACATTTTAACTTTACCTTTCCACACCAATGTTCTGACTCATTTTAACCCATTATGCTCCTGTATTACAAAATCATGCAACTCAGATAAAAATTAAATATTTTTCCCCTCTCTTGTGTACATGACAAATTACCAAAGTGTTAAATTCTTGATGAGCATAATTATCAAATTTTATCAAACTTGCTTTCAATATTGTGTTCTGGACTAGGCTGATGTAAAAATACCCTGAAGGCAGAAGTTCCTCTAATTTTCTTTTTCAATATTAAATATTTTTTTTTATTAGTAGAGAGGAGCAAAACACAAGGAGAAACCTCACACGCCTACATTTCATATAAAATAAATAATTATTCCTCAGTCAGTTACTTGGCACAGAGGGCAGACGAGAGTCTATTAGTATAATATGCCACAAAGTGGAGTATGGGGTATGCGAGCCCTAAGCAGAAAGACGAGAAACCTCCATGGCTTATCAAGGGCTCGAACACGTGTTTCCTTTGATCAGTAGCTGACAATGCTCACTACTAAGTCACAGGCTTTCAAGCCTGTCGTAAATAAATGGATGAAGGATGTAGTAATAAAAAATACCCCCTCAAGTAGCTGTTTGCCACAGAGGTCTGATAGGAGCCTGTCAGTTTATATGCAATAGTAGAAGGTCTGTGAAAATGGAAAAAACTCAGCAGAAGAGCTGATTAATCACGAAAAATGACACATACATCCATGCCTTACCCGAGGCTCGATCCCAGGCCTCTTAGATCAGTAGCCAAGCGCGCTAACCATTCGGTCACAGGACAGCATAATAATAAAGGAAATATTAATAAAGAGGGTTGACCAATAAATGATATTTGTAAGCAAATATGACTGTAAAAACTAAATTGGTATAGTAGGGTTTTATTGGGTCTAAGAATCCTTACTCCTAAACTTAGTTGTCTGTACTGTCAGATATTGTATTGTCTCTTTTTCATGATGCCCAGTTAGATTTTCATGTAATTATTAGAACAATTACCTTATAAATATTATGCAACTTTCATGCTAAAGATTACATGTGTTCTAATACAAATGATTTGAATATTATATTTCTCTTATAGGAAATAAATAAAATATTTTTATCTCTTAGTTTTGTTTGAAAAATAATGATAAGAAATTATTTGTTCTCTAATATTTATTCGCCATTCTGTGGCCAAGTGGTTAGCGCATTTTGGCTACTGATCTAAGGGACCTGGGTTCGAGTCCCTGGTGGACCATGGATGTATGTATCGTTTTTCTGCTGAGGTTTTCCTATCAGACGTCAGTGGCAAGCAGCTGCTTGAGGGAATATTTATTTAATATTTATTTGGAAATGTTAAATATCTGTGACAAAAATGTAACATATCAAATTTCGAAGAAATTAATATTTCCTCGCAGCAGTAACAGAGCTACGATAGCTCAGGCACTGAAATTGCAGAAGTAACACTTTCTTAAAATGAAATTTTCCAAGACTGTATTTCAAATTAAATATTTTGATTCACATGTAATAATCTAAAATATATTTTAGGTATTGTGTCTGTATCAGCCATTTTGATTTTCCTAAATCATTTACAGCACTATCAGTATACAGCTTCCTCTTATCATAACTTAAAGCAATATAAATGCTTGTATTCCAATTACTTAGCACATGTCTAGGAAAAAAAATCCTTTGAAAAAATGGAGAAATAGGTGAACGATTGCAGATCGTGAAAAGGAACAACTCAAATGAATGAAAGTTTTTGATGGGGTGGAGTATTATGGATTCTTTCAAATTATGCTCTCTGCCTCCAGAAAAAAGAGTACGAGAAATTACATTGGAATCAATTGTAATGAGCTGTACGTCAAATAAAAACTTGTTGCATAAGGAATGTCGTTTACTACATAACGATATTCCTTATGCTACAATATATTTTAAACAGTTTATTGAATTAATGATCTGGCCAAGCTTGTTAAATATTTTCTACTATGTAATAATTTGTAACTTAACCCCCCCCCCCCCCCCCCCCCGATTTTTTTTCTAGATCTGGGTTACTTTGAAAAATAGGGCTAATCTATATTTAACAAAAACAATTTTATGCATAAATATCTTTCATTATACGAAAAAAAGATCTGAAGTTAGCACTTTAATGAAAACAGTCACTTTCGTATACATCTACAAAGCATTAGAGAGCTGGAAAATTAATGCTGCTAGGACAGGGAAACAGGATTTTTTTTTTATATCGCCACTGCATCTGCAGAATATTGAAGAAAAATCTCCAGTGTTGAAATAAATAAGAATGGAATAGCATTTTTATGACCAAACACAAGTGTATAAATGATGTTCCGTTAAGTAATTTAGAAGTATAAATTTAACAATTGTCTCCATCAATTATGAGCTTCAGTCAAAATCGGCAAAGTTTTATTTAATTTCTGAAGTCCTAATTCATCTTCAATTTCTTTTTCTGTGAAATCTCTACACTTTGGCATTAATAAAGCACAAAATAGTAACTATAACAAAAGGGAATAAATATATATATATAATATAAACATTCAGGAAAACTAAACAGAACCTAGAAACAAGTAACCAAACTCAACGGCTAATCCTAAAAGCTCAGTCGTGGCTCCTCTCCATGCTTTCAATGTAACAGGAAACAATCTCTTTAGTCGGGGTCTATTGTCTACATCATCGGAGCACTGCAGGCGGTACTGGGTAATTCACTCCATCTATGCCGCCATCAGCATGAGCTAAAACACACCTTGATTTCCATCCCCCCATGAAGAGCTCCAAAATGTCCCAGCCGCTGAGCAGGCACGGAAATGTGTCGGGACAGATGCTGTCCCAGCCACTGTGGAAAGGTTAAACATCCCACTAACCATTTTCTCTCCATAGGTAGTTGGAATGTGAAGACTCTGCACAGAGCTTTATCTTTTGATGTCCTCACACAAGAATTCCACCGTTATAATTTAGATATTCTCGGCTTGCAAGAGACCAGATGGACAGATAAAGGTCAGATTCTTAAAAATAATCTTAAATTTCTAATTTCAGGGAGGGAAGACAATAAACATCACCAAGGCGTGGGTCTGCTTCTCAGCAGACACGCTAGTGATGCTCTTCTATGATATGAGTGCATTAATGAAAGGTTTCTTACAGCAAAATTTCAGACAAGCGTTAAAGACTTGAATGTTATCTGCTGTTATGCCCTCACTGAGGATGCCGATGAGGATGAGAAGGATAGGTTTTACAGACAACTTCAGAATATTTTGAATTCTGTCAAGAAAGGAGATGTTACCCTTGTTCTTGGTGACTTCAATGCCAAAGTTGGTACTGACTCTGACCTTTGGGGAGGAGTAATAGGCCCTTATGGTATTGGTAGCTGCAATGGCAATGGGCAACGTCTCCTACAGGTAAGTAAACTCAATGGATTCAGAATAACTAACACTTATTACAAACACCGTGACATACATAAGTACACATGGGTTTCACCCGATGGGCTGCATAAGAATATGATTGATTATATATTAATTAACAGCAAATGGGCTAGTTCTGTTAGGAATACGAGGTCATATAGGGGAGCTGAAATTGGATCTGACCATTACCTTCTTAAAAGTACTTAAAAAGTGTTGTGCTGGGTTAAAAAATTACTTTTAATACTGAAGCTCTGAAAGACCCAGTTATAGCCAAAGCTTACCCTGATAGGTTACTTAATCATTATGACAGTCATGATATGCTTGCTACTGAAGTTGAGGAAGAATGGGATCATTTTAAACAGGCTTTTTTGGACACTAACAGTACTCATTTAAGAAAAAAGGAGCAGAGGAGGCAAAATTATTTGAGTGGTAAGGCACTTGAGCTTATTTCAGAAAGAAAGAATGCAGGAATGTCCTTAATCAATACCCTACCAGTCCTAATAGAGAGCTGTACCAGATAGTTGATGTTTTGTGTGGTAGAAAACAGACAGTTATACAGGAATTGAAGGATAAACAAGGTAAGGTTATAGAAGGGGAGGATTCTGTCATGGCTAGGTGGGCTGAGCATTTCAGTGTTGTTCTAAACAATGTGGTTAGTTCTACTCCCATTGTTTGCAATGATGATAGATGCATTACTGGTTTTAATGTTGGCCCTATATCAGAGTCTGAAGTTGTTTTGGCTATTTCTAAACTTAAACTTCCTAAATCCCCAGGGTAGATGAAATTACTACGGAAATGCTTAGAGCTGGGAATGTTTTGGTTACCACTTGGATGACTGAAATTTTGAATATCTTTTATAATAAAGGCATGGTTCCTAAGGATTTTACCTTACCAGAGCTATTATTATACCTATTTTCAAAAAAGATGATCGCAGTTCTTGTGATAACTATTGGGGTATCAGCCTACTCTCTGTTCCAGGGAAAGTACTTTGCATGATTGTGCTTAATAGAATTAAGAATCTGGTTGACAGGCAATTGCGTAATGAGCAATGTGGATTCAGAAGTGGTAGGGAATGTGTAGATCAGATATTTTCACTTAGGCAGATTCTTGAGAAATGTTTATAATTTCAGAAACCTTTGGTTGTTAGCTTTGTTCATTTCAAAAACGCTTTCGACTCTGTTGATCGTCATAATTTGTGGTTGATTGTGAAATCATGTGGTATACCAGAGAAGTTAGTTAACATAATGAAAGCTCTCTATAATAACACTGAGTCATGTGTGAGTGTTGGTAAGGCTTGTAGAAACTAGTTTAGCATTACTTCTGATGTTCAACAAGAGTGCATTTTGTCTCCTTTTCTCTTTAGTTTGGTTATTGATTATGTTATGTGAAATTCACTGCAAGGGAAAGATTTGGGTGTTAAATGGTATGGAGATACAGAAATTTCTGATTTAGATTATGCTGATGATTTAGCCCTTTTGGCAAATAATGTTGATGAGATGAACTCTTTCATTAGAGCTGTTGATGAGACTGGTAGTAGAGTAGGTTTGGTTATAAACAGAGAGAAAACTAAAGTGATGAAAATTGGTCAGGCAGGTTGTGATTCAGTTCATCTGAATGGTTGCAGTCTTGAGCAGGTGTCACAGTTTAATTACCTCGGGAGCTATGTAACAGATACTGGTGATGTGCGGCATGAGATTAACAGACGAATAGGGATTGCTGCTGGGACTATTAAGAATCAATGGAGATTGTGGAGAAATAGGCGTATACACCTAAAGACTAAAATTAGACTGTATAATAGTTTGGTTCTTTCTAGGGTTAGTTATGGTAGTGAAACTTGGATGCTGTGTAAACAAGATAACAGGAAACTAGATGCTTTTGATTCTAGATGCTTACGCAGTATCTTGGGCATTAGGTGGTTTAACTTTGTGACTAATGATGAGGTTAGGTAAAGGAGTCTGCAACCTCCTTTAAGCAGCATATTTTGCAGAGAGAGACTCCACTGGTTTGGCCATGTTGCCCATATGAATAATTATAAATTAATGAATAGGGTTATGAACAGTGTGCCTAAAGGCCTCAGAAAGAGGGGGAGACCTAGGATGCGGTGGGCAGACAATGTGAAACAGGACCTTGTTAGAATTGGTGTGCAGTGGCCAGATGCAGTAGATGTAGCTCAGGACAGACTTGCTTGGAGGACTAAATTGCACGGTCTGGTTGAACCTCCATAGACCATGGCTGCTTGAGGAGGAGGATGATGATGATGTGTGGCAAGTGCATATGGGTATTGAACATTATTAGGGTCCTCTCTTCTCTCTCCTATTAAGCAGACTGATTTTATTTGCTCTTGTTGTACCATGCATATGACCTGTTGAAAGTGGACTATGGATCCCTTGTACGATTCTACTCCTGGATTGAAAGTGCTGGACCCTCTCTACTATCAGGCCCTCTGTGTTTTCACTGGGGCTTTCTGCACCTCACTGGTCTAGAGTTTTTATGTTAAGACCAATGAACTATTATTATCTATTCACCGTCAGCAGTTGTTTGTACGGTATGCTTCGAAATTATGATCCCTGTTGGCCATCCCACTTAGGACTATGTTTTCAGTCCTAAGTGGGAAATGCTTTATCATAATCACCTGACTGCCATTCATCCATTTGGTTTACGTGTCCAAGGCTACCTCAGAAACATCCATATCAGTCTCAATAGGGTTGCTTAGTTGACAGCTGAATCACTTCCCCAGTAGTTCACTGTTCCAGTAGGTTCCCTCTTTCAATGACTTTTCCTTTTGCAGGATGGGTTAGGCTTTTACACCCAATTGGTGTACCTTCACCTCTTTGCCAACCACTGTGCTAAGCATCCTGATTTCTTGCCTGTCTTCACAGATGGCTTGATGTCTGGCACATCTGCAGGATCAGCCCATGATCTGCTGTGATACTATCATTGCAGACAAGATCCCACTGCAGTATCGTCTTCACTAGAGCTGCTATCAGCCTTGCCTTGGACCACATAACAGCTAAGCCTCATTATCAGTGTGTGTGATTTACACTGACTTGCATAGCTTTCTATAGGCTTAGTTCTTGGTGAGGCCTCTGCCTCACCTTGTTCTGCCCAAAATTCACCAGCAGCTCTATCGTCTGGCTGCCACTACCACCATTGTCTTCTGTTGGGAGCCCTGTCACGTAAGCATCAAGGGCAATGACTTGGTAGATGCTGCTGCCAAGTCAGCCATGCTCCTGTTTGACTGCTGGTTCCATACTTGGTCTTCCAGCAGCGTTTTTCCACCAAGCTTTGGGCACAGTGGCAGAGATCTCTGTTGGAACAGATTACAAACTTTTTGAGATCAAGCCTGTTGTCAAACTGTGGCAATCATGCTTTTTCAGGAATCACAAGGAGGAAGTTGTACTTGGTTGGTTATGCTTAAGCCATTCATTTATTCTGTGGGTGGACAATGAACCTAAATGTGAGTTTTGTGACACAATTTTAAATATAAAATATATTTTAATCACATGTACAGCTTTTGACTGTGAATGTCTTATTTTAGTCCTTATCACTTACTGAGCCCCTTACACTCGGACACCTTTTAATCTGGCAAGTCATTTTTAATGCCCCCCCTTTTTTTGTATTTTATGAATATTTTAACTGTTTATACTTTAATTTTTGGATTTCACACTTGTTTCTGCTTTTTACATAGGTCTTCTACACCCATTGTTAAATTTTGTCTACGTTTGGTTGTTTTTGATCCTGATTTTTATACACATTGCAGTTGTTTTGTAACGCTCCTAAGAAATGAAATGTTTTTAAGTTTGGACCCTTTGTCTGATCCAATTATTTTTATGCTCCGGATAGTTGAGTCGGGTGCCAGGCAATAATTAACAAATTGCCCCAAAAAAAAGTTAAATTAGGGTTCAAAATACCAGCGAGTGTTAATGAATAAGAATTCAAAAATATTAAATGATTGTCAAAATGTAAAGATAAATTCTAATCCAAAAACAATTAACGTTGCTCAAGAGAAAAAATTAGTAAAGATTCAAAAGGTTTAAATAACAAACAAATTTATTTCCAAAAATCGCTCACCAAAACTTTAATGAAAAAGATACATCATTTCTCAACTCTGACTATACACACTGCACAAACTGTGCTACTCACTACTCTGTGCTTCTCTCTGTCTACTATGAGCTTCTGAGCTCCTGCTACTGTGACAACATGTCACCAGGTTATAACAAGAGGTACAAACCCCGCATGTGTCATGTTGCACGCTGGGAAAGACATTTGCATAAATTGATGAGTGACACAAGCTATGACGCAAGAGGGGGCTTGTCCTTGTGCGTGCTCTTTAGCGGGTGACAGTCGAAAGTTCGGAGTTGCGCATGCACATCTCCTAACTCTTGGAAACGAGTGCTGTGATGCCAAAAAGGAAATAAAAATCCCCAAAATGATAAATATAACGTAAATTAAGCAAAACTGGTTAAGGTAAAGTAAGAGTGAATGAGGGGGCATCACAGTTTGTTGTTATATATTCTTTCTTGTTTCATCTTTGTTTTTTGCTCCTTTCCTCTTTTTTTTTTGTTGATTTTAATTTTGGTTATGGGTTTCATGTCTTTTTTTTTATTTAACCTTGTTTGGCACAGCTTAGTCTTTATAGTACTTGTGTCATAATGCCCCAAATAACTAACCCAAACATTCATTAGTTTGAATTAAAACTTATAAGACTGCAAAAGTCAATAAATGAAAAATTTCATTCTCTTTGGAAATGAGATCCGAATATTCACTAGAGAGGGGATATGTGTACTTCTAGTTGTTTGAGTAAAACTGCTATTATTTGATTTTTGCAGTTTTCATTTGAATGACCTTTGTATGTAAAAGCCAAAAGTCTCTATCTCTCCACTATGTGCTGAATATTTTAAATGACCATCAAAAGTCACACAGGAAGAGTTTGACAGAACCTTTCTCTTCCATCAGCATTACTTTTCTCCACACTTCCACATGATCAGAATGTAGAGTCCAGGGCCTTTTTTTTTGTATATATAAAAAAAATATTGCATTTAGAACCATGAAAAGGAAATAATGTAATCAAAATAGATGTAGAAATTTAAATGATAAGCAATGCAATCTTGTTACCAAATACTTAGCAGACCGAATTAAATGCAGACTGACATTAATGTAATAAATTAATATTAAACATGACATATAGTAGAGACATAAAGTTTTTCAATTTACATACACCAATCCCTAGTGATGATGCATAGAACTGGCCAGGCCTAGCACCTGATGTCTGACTTCGCCTTCTCGTTAGTACCTTTCAAAAGAGATACTCTCTTGTGGAAGTGAACAGAAAGGAGGGCTGCCAGATTAGTGTGGCCTACTGATAAGGACAACTATGGCTACTTTTCTTTTTTTTCTACCCTGCTGAGGAGTGGTCAACCACACAGGGTACTGGTGCTGACCATATAAACCTACTGGAGTGATATAAGGCTCTGAGCTTGATTATGGATCCTGAATTTCCTGCACTGGTGGGCATCTGTGGAGGGAAAATATTCCATGTGTTTTCTGTTTGTGGGTTGATAGCCCCAAGTGAATAGATTCACAGGATATGTTTATCAGCTGGTGGATAATCTTGAGCAGAGGTCATCGCAGGCACCTAAACTCTTTGCTTCTACTGGCATCGTCAAATTCTACATTGGAGGAAGTCTTCCAGTGTAGATGGCTTCAGCCTTTAGTGGTGGGAAAATGGGTCTTTGCCCCATGCCTGAGATTAGGGGGTTGTTTGATATTGATGGCATTCCCTCTCGTAATAAACATAATTTCTTTAAGCATCCCACTAACCATTTTCTTGCCATAGGTAGTTGGAATGTAAGAACTCTCCACAGAGCTTATTCTCTTGATGTCCTCACAAAGAATTCCACCGTTATAATTTAGATATTCATGGCTTGCAAAAGACCAGATGGACAGATAAAGGTCAGATTCTTAAAAATATTCTTAAATTTCTGTTTTCAGGAAGGGAAGATAATAAACATCACCAAGGCATGGGTCTGCCTTTCAACAGACATACTAGTGATACTCTTCTAGGATTTGAGTGCATTAATGAAAGGTTTCTTACAGCAAAATTTCAGAAGAGGCATTAAAGACTTGAATGTTATCTGCTGTTATGCCCCCACTGAGGATATCGATGAGGAGGATAGATTTTACAGACATCTGAAGAATAATTTGAATTCTGTCAAGAAAGTAGATATTACCCTTGTTTTAGGTGGCTTCAATGCCAAAGTTGGTACTGACTCTGACCTTTGGGGAGGGGTGATAGGCCCTTTTGGTATTGGTAGCTGCAATGGCAATGGGCAACATCTCCTACAGGTAGTATATAATATAATTTATTCATTTTCCTGCAGATAAGGTATTTAGCTTTGCAGGTCAAAGTGTAAATGTATTTGTATTCTTTACTCTTATGAATAAAAATTATATTATTAAAAAAAAATGGTTTCAGAATAACTAATACTTATTACAAACACCGTGACATATGTAAGTACACATGGGTTTCACCCGATGGGCTGCATATGAATATGATTGATTATATATTAATTAACAGCAAATGGGCTAGTTCTGTTATGAATACCAGGGCATATAGGGGAGCAGAAATTGGATCTGACCATTACCTTGTTAAAAGTGTATTGCAACTTAAACCTAAAAAGTGTTGTGTTAAGGTTAAAAAAAAAAACCTTTAATTCTGAAGCTCTGAAAGACCCAGTTATAATTGAAGCTAACCATGATAGTTTACTTAATCGTTATGGCAGTCATGGTTTGCTTACTACTGAAGTTGAGGAAGAATGAGACCATTTTGAATAGGCTTTTTTTTTTTGGAAACTAACAATACTGCTTTAGGAAAAAAGGAGCAGAGGAGGCAGAATTATTTGAGTGATAAGGCTCTTGAGCTTATTTCAGAAAGAAAGAATGCAGGAATGTCTTTAATCAATACCCTACTAGTCCTAATAGAAAGCATTACAGAGATCTTAATAAACATGTAAAGGATCAGGTAGCTGCTGATAAAAATCTTTGGCTTGATGGTTTGGCTGACAAAGCTGAGGAAGCACAATAGCAGAGAGCTATAACAGATAGTTGATGTTTTGTGTGGTAGAAAACAGACAGTTATACAGGGATTGAAGGATAGGTTATACAGGGATTGAAGGATAGGAAGATAAGGTTATAGTAGGTGAGGATTCTGTCATGGCTAGGTGGGCTGAGCATTTCAGTGATGTTCTAAACAATGTGGTTAGTTCTACTCCCATTGTTTGCAATGATGATAGATGCATTACTGGTTTTAATGTTGGCCCTATATCAGAGTCTGAAGATGTTTTGGCTATTTCTAAACTTAAACTTCTAAATCCCCAGGGTAGATGAAATTACTACGGAAATGCTTAGAGCTGGGAATATTTCGGTTACCACTTGGATGACTGAAATTTTGAATATCTTTTATGATAAAGGCATGGTTCCTAAGGATTTTACCAGAGCTATTATTATCCCTATTTTCAAAAAAGGTGATCACAATTCTTGTGATAACTATAGGAGTATGAGCCTACTCTGTGTTCCAAGGAAAGTTCTTTGCATGATTGTGCTTAATAGAATTAAGAATCTGGTTGACAGGCAATTGTGTAATGAGCAATGTGGATTCAGAAGTGCTAGGGTATGTGTAGATCAGATATTTTCACTTAGGCAGATTCTTGAGAAATGTTTAGAGTTTCAAAAACCTTTGGTTGCCAGCTTTGTTGATTTCAAAAAGGCTTCCGACTCTGTTGATTGTCATAATTTATGGTTGATTGTTAGATCGTATGGTATACCAGACAAGTTAGTTAACATAATGAAAGCTCTCTGTAATAACACTGAGTCGTGTGTGAGTGTTGGTAGGGCTTGTAGAAACTGGTTTAGCATTACTTCTGATGTTCAACAAGAGTGCATTTTGTCTCCTTTTCTCTTTAGTTTGGTTATTGATTATGTTATGCGAAATTCACTGCAAGGGAAAGATTTGGGTGTTAAATGGTATGAAGATACAGAAATTTCTGATTTAGATTATGCTGATGATTTAGCCCTTTTGGCAAATGTTCATGAGATGAACTCTTTCATTCGAACTGTTAATGAAACAGAGTAGGTTTGGTTATAAACAGAGAGAAAACTAAAGTGATGAAAATTGGTCAGGCAGACTGTGATTCAATTAATCTGAATGGTTGCAATCTTGAGCAGGTGTCACAGTTTAATTATCTTGGGAGCTATGTAACAGATAACGGTGACGTGCCGCATGAGATTAACAGACGAATAGGGATTGCTGCCAGGACGTTTAAAAATCTATGAGAGTGTGGAGAAGTAGGCATATACACCTAAAGACTAAAATTAGCCTGTATAATAGTTCAGTTCTTTTTAGGGTTAGTTATGGTAGTGAAACTTGGACACTTTGTAAACAAGATATCAGAAAACTAGATGCTTACGCAGTATCTTGGGTATTATGTTGTTCAAATTTGTAACTAATGATGAGGTTAGGCAAAGGAGTCAGCAACTTCTTTTAAGCAGTGTATTGTGCAGAGAGAGACTCTTTTGGTTTTGCCATGTTGTCCATATGAATAATTATAGATTTGTGAATAGGGTTATAAACAGTGTGCCTAAAGGCCTCAGAAAGAGGGGGTGACCTAGGATGCATTGGCAGGCAATGTCAAACAGGACCTTGTTAGAATTGGTGTGCAGTGGCCAGATGCAGCAGATGTAGCTCAGGACAGACTTGCTTGGAGAACTAAATTGTGCGATCTGGTTTGGCCTCCATAGCCCATCTGTAACACTTTATATGATATATAAATGAAACATAGCAGAAGTAAGGTAGTATAATCCAACAGTAATGGTATGGAGCGCTTTCAAAAGGTTCTTAACATGTGTCTGTAGATTTGCACTTGTTCTTTCAAAGTTAATGAGCTATGACTTGTTTTAAAGCTTGTCTAAACTTGTCATTATACAGGGTGAATCTGGAAAAGTGGGCAAAACTTTACGGGGTGGTAGAACGCAGCTATACGAGCAATATTCATCATAGAATGTATGGTCTGAACGCAAGCAGTGAGAAGTTAAAAAAAGGTAGTTTTCCACTGCCACATTTAAAGAATGAACACAAGAAGGAGAGGAGATGCTTCAGAAAACATTTTATTTACAGGAATGTAATTGAGGTACATGCTCAAAGAAATTGCTCAAAAGAGCTGCCGCCAGCTGTAATGCAGGCTTCACACCTGCGGGATAGGGACCGACGCACATTTGCGAAGACACCAGGCATTTCCTGAATATCGCTGGCAATAACGGCGATCCTGGCGACTAGATCCATATCGGTTTCAATGGGGCACTCGTAGATTAGGCTTTTCATATGGCCCCACAGGAAAATAACCAGCCATCCTCTCGGCAATCCACGGTAGAAATGCCGTTGGGTGCGAGGACCGACCCTTTTATACCATTTCCAACATCACCTAGCGGCTCGCCGTTTGCGTTCCACCCATACTTTCTATGACGAATATTGCTCGTATAGGTGCGTTCTACTACCCCGTAAAGTTTTGCCCACTTTTTCAGATTCACCCTGTATGTTAGAAACATCACTATTGGTGCATAAGTTCAGTCTGTTAAATCTGTGCATTGTTGCTATGGAGCCTACTAATGATGAGGAAAGATTTCTTCAACAGGAGTACATGACTCAGCAGGGAATACTCCAAGCCACCAAGCATTCCAGAATAGGCATAGATATCTGCAACTTTGAATAGATACTTTGAAGGCATAGAACCGGCCAGGCCTAGCACCTAATGTCCGACCCCGCCTTCTCGTGGTGCAGACCGTTAGTACCTTTCAAAAGAGATACTCTCTTGTGGAAGTGAACGGAAGGGGAGGGCTGCCAGATTAGTGTGGCCTACTGATCTGGACAACTATGGCTACTTTTCTTTCTTTTCTACCCTGCTGAGGAGTGGTCAACCACACAGGGTCCTAGTGCTGACCATATAAACCCACTGGACTGGACAGATATATGGCTCTGAGCTTGATTATGGATCCTGATTTTGCTGCACTAGCGGGCTTCTGTGGAGGGAAAATCTTCCACTGTGTTTTCTGTTTGTTTGTGGGTTGACAGCCCCAAGTGAATAGATTCACAGGATATGTTTATCAGCTGGTGGATAATCCTGAGCAGAGGTCATCGCAGGCACCTGAACTCTTTGCTTCTATTGGCATCGTCAAATTCGACATTGGAGGAAGTCTTCCAGTGTAGATGATTTCAGCCTTTAGCGATGGGGGAACAGGATTTTGTCCCATGTCTGCGATTAGGGGGCTGTTTGATATTGTCGGCATTCCCTCTCTCAATAAACATAGTTTCTTTAAACATCCTACTAACCATTTTCTCTCCACAGGTAGTTGGAATGTGAGGACTCTGTACAGAGCTTTTTCTCTTGATGTCCTCACACAAGAATTCCACCATTATAATTTAGATATTCTTGGCTTGCAAGAGACCAGATGGACAGATAAAGGTCAGATTCTTAAAAATAATCTTAAATTTCTCTTTTCAGGGAGGGACGACAATAAGCATCACCAAGGCGTGGGTCTGCTTCTCAGCAGACACGCTGGTGATGCTCTTCTAGGATATGAGTGCATTAATGAAAGGTTTCTTACAGCAAAATTTCAGACAAGTGTTAAAGACCTGAATGTTATCTGCTGTTATGCCCCCACTGAGGATGCCGATGAGGATGAGAAGGATAGGTTTTATGAACAAACTCAGGATATTTTGAATTCTGTCAAGAAAGGAGATATTACCCTTGTTCTTGGTGACTTCAATGCCAAAGTTGGTACTGACTCTGACCTTTGGGGAGGGGTGATTGGCCCTTTTGGTATTGGTAGCTGCAATGGCAATGGGCAACGTCTCCTACAGGTAAGTAAACTCAATGGTTTCAGAATAACTAACACATATTACAAACACCGCGACATACATAAGTACACATGGGTTTCACCTGATGGGCTGCATAGGAATATGATTGATTATATATTAATTAACAGCAAATGGGCTAGTTCTGTTAGAAATACCAGGGCATATAGGGGAGCTGAAATTGGATCTGACCATTACCTTGTTAAAAGTATCTTGCAACTTTAACTTAAAAAGTGTTGTGCTAGGGTTAAAAAATTTACTTTTAATACTGAAGCTCTGAAAGACCCAGTTATAGCCAAAGCTTACCATGATAGGTTACTTAGTCATTATGACAGTCATGGTATGCTTACTACTGAAGTTGAGGAAGAATGGGATCATTTTAAACAGGCTTTTTTTGACACTAACAGTACTCTTTTAGGAAAAAAGGAGCAGAAGAGGCAGAATTATCTGAGTGATAAGGCACTTGAGCTTATTTCGGAAAGAAAGAACTGCAGGAATGTCCTTAATCAATACCCTACTAGTCCTAATAGAAAGCATTACAGAGAACTTAATAAATGTGTAAAAGATCAGTTAGCTGCTGATAAGAATCTTTGGCTTGATGGTTTGGCTGACAAAGCCGAGGAAGCAGATAGACAGCACAACAGCAGAAAGCTGTATCAGATAGTTAATGTTTTGTGTGGTAGAAAACGGACAGGTATACAGGGATTGAAGGATAAACAAGAAGGTGAGGATTCTGTCATGGCTAGGTGGGCTGAGCATTTCAGTGATGTTCTAAGCAATGCGGTTAGTTCTATTCCCATTGTTTGCAATGATGATAGATGCATTGGTGGCTTTAATGTTGGCCCTATAACAAAATCTGAAGTTATTTTGGCTGTTTCTAAACTTAAACTTCATAAATCCCCAGGGGTAGATGAAATTACTACAGAAATGCTTAGAGCTGGAAATGTTTCGGTTACCACTTGGATGACAGAAATTCTGAATATCTTTTATGATAAAGGCATGGTTCCTAAGGATTTTACCAGAGCTATTGTTATCCCTATTTTCAAAAAAGGTGAATGCAGTTCTTGTGATAACTATAGCGGTATTAGCCTACTCTCTGTTCCAGGTAAAGTTCTTTCCATGATTGTGCTTAATAGAATTAAGAATCTGGTTGACAGTCAATTGCGTGATGAGCATTGTGGATTCAGAAGTGGTAGGGGATGTGTGGATCAGATATTTTCACTTAGGCAGATTCTTGAGAAATGTTTAGAGTTTCCGAAACCTTTGGTTGCTAGCTTTGTTGATTTCAAAAAGGCTTTCGACTCTGTTGATCGTCATAATTTGTGGTTGATTGTAAGATCGTATGGTATACCTGATAAGTTAGTTAACATAATGAAAGCTCTTTATAATAACACGGAGTCGTGTGTGAGAGTTGGTAAGGCTTGTAGCAATTGGTTTAGCATTACTTCTGGTGTTCGACAAGGGTGCATTTTGTCTCCTTTTCTCTTTAGTTTGGTTATTAATTATGTTATGCGAAATTCACTTCAAGGGAAAGATTTTGGCCTTAAATGGGCTGGAGATACGAAAATTTCTGATTTAGATTATGCTGATGATTTAGCCCTTTTGGCAAATGATGTTGATGAGATGAACTCTTTCATTCGAGCTGTTGATGAGACTGGTAGTAAAGTGGGTTTGGTTATAAACAGAGAGAAAACTAAAGTGATGAAAATTGGTCAGGTAGGCTGTGATTCAGTTAATCTGAATGGTTGCAGTCTTGAGCAGGTGTCACAGTTTAATTATCTTGGGAGCTATGTAACAGATAATGGTGATGTGCAGCATGAGATTAACAGACGAATAAGGATTGCTGCCGGGACTTTTAAGAATCTATGGAGAGTGTGGAGAAATAGGCATATACACCTAAAGACTAAAATTAGACTGTATAATAGTTTGGTTCTTTCTAGGGTTAGTTATGGTAGTGAAACTTGGACACTGTAAACAAGATAACAGGAAACTAGATGCTTTTGATTCCAGATTCTTTCGCAGTATCTTGGGCATTAGGTGGTTCAACTTTGTAACTAATGATGAGGTTAGGCAAAGGAGTTTGCAACCTCCTTTAAGCAGCATATTGTGCAGAGAGAGACTCCGTTGGTTTGGCCATGTTGCCCGTATGAATAATTATAGATTGGCGAATAGGGTTATGAACAGTGTGCCTAAAGGCCTCAGAAAGAAGGGGAGACCTAGGATGCGGTGGGCAGACAATGTGAAACAGGACCTTGTTAGAATTGGTGTGCAGTGGCCAGATGCAGTAGATGTAGCTCAGGATAGACTTGCTTGGAGAACTAAATTGCACGGTCTGGTTGGACCTCCGTAGCCCATGGCTGCTTGAGGATGATGATGACTTCTGCTATGTTTTATTTATATATCATAAACAATGTTATAGAATTTTATTAAATTTGTGATATGCATATTTAGCGTACTAAACCTTAACACAGGAAATTCTCAAAGTGTTCTCCTTGAGCTTTAACACACTGTTTCTGTAGTTAGTACATTTGCTGGAAGCAGTTCTGGAGTTGCTGTGGCTGCATACAGCACTAAGCATCATTAGTTGCAGCAATAGCTTCTTGAACAGAGCAAATAAAGTTTGAATGAAAGAAATTGCATGGTAAAAGGTCAGGTGATTAAGGCAGATGTGATGATTTCTAATGTTTCAGAAGCAGATTTGCTTATATGTTGGCAAAATTTGATATTTCCTTATGTTTTAACTCTGATATTTTTCAATCTCTATTAGTTATAAACTGATTGTACTTCAAATGCACACAACAGCAAAATACTTATTGAATGATGAATAAACTTCTATATATATGAATGCAGATTGAAACTTCCAAACTCATAACAGCTAATTACTCTGCATTTATTGATTGCAGTGCTGTATGTCCAGTCCAGAAACTGAGTATACTATGTACTGGGAACATTAGGTGTGCGTTAGCTTATAACATATCTGTGCTTTTTTGTTTTTAGGATTATCTGAAGTATGTAAAATAATATTTTTTAGAATTCGCTTGAAAAAGATTAAGAGGAAAGAAGACAAACAAAAATGGGATGACCGACATTGGACCCAAAAATCACTGGATGAAATGACTGAGAGAGATTGGCGTATATTTCGAGAAGACTTTAATATTGCTATAAAGGGTGGTCGCATTCCTAATCCTGTGAGGCATTGGAAAGAATCATGTTTGCCAAGAACTATTCTGGATATCATAGATCAACTTGGCTATAAGGTAACATTAAAATATCATATACAAAGTAAGAACTTGTGTCATTTTGTAAATAATTTTTAATGTAAGCTGCTTAACATGTTTTCCTCTGTCTTTTATTCTCAGATTTTTGGCTTTTCAGAGTGAAGCTTAAATCTTTATAGGTGTTGCTTGACATTGAAATTACCACCTGGAATGGTTGGACAAACTGATTGACTGTGCATGCAAATGAGCATGTGAATGCAGAACAGTGATATATGCAAATTATTATTTCTGTGGCAAATGTATCTGCTGAAGATAATAGCATGAACACCGAGCAGCTAAACTAAATAAATTCTTCAGGCACTATAGTTTTCTACAACATGCTACAAAAGAGAAGGTTGGTGTAATACAACCTTAGTTGCTATTGCACCATAAAACCCCAACCAACCAACAAAGAATGTTAATAGTAGCTATATTGAGGGCAAAGTGTAGATGATGTCACGACAATCCTTTTCCCAACCATATCAGCAGATGAACACATTTGAGCATGATTGACTTGTAGGGCTAAGCGAAACTAGATGGTCTATCGGGCACATCACCACACATGTTTACACAATGCAAGGGCAATTGTACATTGTTGGTGCCAGTGTACTCAAGAAAGTACTCAAGAGTTGCTCAAGGCACTATCAGATGCACAGGTGGGTCACTGGATTCATTGGCAAATCATTCAGACCCAACCACAACTCTAGCTACCATTCAATGAACTCTTAATGGCTGACATAGAAGTTTCTATCAAGACCAGGACCACTCTCAGGAGAATGGAAGAGTAAGGCCTGGCATCTATTGTGAAGACTGCCCTTGACTGTGCACCACCTTCGGACTTGACTGGAATGGTTATTAGGAATCAATTGGAATGGTGATTTGGAATTCAGGCTAGAGCTACCTGGAATTAGGAATGGTAATATGTCTTCAGTACCAAGTCCCAATTCTCAATGGGTGCTGATGATAATTGTATCCACATCTGGAGATGATGTGGGAAGAGGATGGATCCACTGGTGTCTGAAACACCGTGACTCTCACCCACAATGTGCCCACTTTTGGGGAGCTATCAGTTACAACAGCAGGTCACCTCTGGTATTTGTAATCAATAATGAATGCCCAGTAACACATCAATGTTCTTAGGGCACTCAATGTTGTGGTAGCACCCTATGCTCATTCGCATCACCATTTCTGGTGGGAATTTCTAATCCCATCATCCAACAAGATAATTACCTGTCTATAAGGCACTTGACTCTTCTGTGGCCAGACATGTCCCCAGATCTGTCACCATTGAGCATGCTTGGAACATGTTCAGACATTCTTGCAAACCTCCTTTAACCAGCTCATTGCTGTAAATTAACCAGCTGTATGCTGTTCATTAATTCATTGTATTAGAGCTGTAAATGAAATCACGTTATACCCAACTGATAATGAGTTTCACAAGATTGTCTTGAGTTTGCCATGATATGTCTGTCATGAGATTTCAGAAGTCCACAACTTCTGGGTGAGGCAATTTTACTTTTGAACAATATATATTTAATCCTTCCAATGCATATCCTGAAAAATTGTGATGAAACTGCAGACCAAATATTTTTTCACTGTGCTCAGCCAAAAAAAACAATTACTTTGGAGATTTTTTGACAAGTGACTCATGAACAGAAATAGATCATGTTGTATATGAAATTAAGCAGCATTTAATTCAAGATTTTATGAAAATAAAATATTTAATGAAAATCAGAAGTGCATTAATTTCAATAGGACTTTTTTCAGAGTGATGTAATAAAAAGAATCTGGCAATGCAAATAAATATTTATTTAAAAGTGGCTGAGTTGTTAGCACGCTTGGCTACTGATCTACGGGACCTGGGTTCGAGCCCCGGGTAAGGCATGGATGTTCGTATTGTTTTTCTGCTGAGGTCCTGCCATCCTCTCAGATCTTTTACTGTGGCATATAAACTGACAGGCTCCTGTCAGACCTCTGTGGCAAGCAGCTGCTTGAGGGGGTATTTATTTATTTTTTTATTTAATGGATCAAAATAATTATAATACATATGAATAGGGGAGGCTCTGTTGGTAGTGCAACAGGCTTGTAATCTGCAGTTCTCAGGTTCAAGTCCCAACTGTGCCTGTGTTGCAAATTATCTCCACTAACTCTATCCTTGGTGAGAAAGAGGACACCAATGAGCCTGGAAAGGCTGTTGTCTGTTGGATGGGAGTGTTAAGCCATGACCCCATGTGCAGGAGAACCATACCTTGCCTGTTAAAGAACACATTAGATGGCTTGATGGGCAGCTTCAATCTGTCTCATAATAGTTGTTCAGTGGGTCACCTTCCCCCAACCTTCTACGAGCACTTGGGGTCTTTGTCCTGGCAATTTAGTCCCATTGTGTGCAAAAAATTGCTGCTCAGAGGTAAAACAACCCAACAACATGTGAATAGAAAGATTTCTTTCTATAATGGAATCTATATTATTATTTATAATTATTATGTTATTTGAATATTAGAATAATATATTTACTATTCTATTAGTGGCAAGCATTGGTAGTGAATAATGTTTCTTTTTGGTCCTGCCTTGTTTCTAGAAATTTTTGATAAATTTACTCTAGTGCAGTGGTTCTAAACCTTTTATGCTTCACATACCCCTTGAAAATGTTTATGTAACTGGCGTACCCCTTGTATAGATAGATAAAAATATAGTTATAGTATAACAATGGGAATAAAATAAAACACATATACAGGGTGTCTCAAAAATATAGGTGCAAACTTTTAGGGGAGGTAGATAACATCTAAAGGAATGAGAATTGCATAGGAACCCATAACCGGAAACGTCACCGTAAGTCAATAGGCAGTGCTGTTCATCCATGCACTAGAGGGGAAATTTTGGATTTCCTCATTCGAGTGGTAGTCGGCTGACGAAGAGCATTCAAAGGTATTCGAACAGGGAGCTGGCAGGTATGCACTTAATGTATGGAATAGCTGAGGGCAATGGACGAGCCACTCAACGAATGTATCAAGAACGCTTCCCACACAGACATGTACCGGGCCACCGTTTGTTTGCGCATGCACATCAAAATTTGTGCGATTACGGGTCAAACTTCGAGCATCTGCTGTAACATTATGAAATGTATCATCTAGTACGCCATTTGTAATAATTATGTCCAATAAATGTTTTCCCATTAATCACTTTCTTGTGTCCTTTCAGATCTTGTACCTCTGCTACCACTTTCCCATGACGTTTCCGGTTATGGGTTCCTATGCAATTCTCATTCCTTTAGATGTTATCTACCTCCCCTAAAAGTTTGTACCTATATTTTTGAGACACCCTGTATATATATACACACACATATTAAATTTTGTATTCATAAATTACATATATCGATAAACACAAAAAATGACAGAAACAATTTAACAAATCTTATAAAATTATAAACATTTTACTGGGTAATTGACTTTTGAGCTCTCATGGTGTACCCCAAAAATTTTTACTACTTACCCTACTTTGAGAACCCCTACTCTAGTGTCTTGCCTACTTTTCCATTTTCCATTTTTGCCTACTTTTCCTATTCTGGATTCCTTTATATACAAGCAACCTAAGCTCTGCAGTGATTAGGCAGTGTTATAGTGGTTAGGCAGCTAGCGACTGTTCCAGTAAGGCAAACTTTGTGTGTTGTGTTAGCTCTAACTAAGGCAGTGGTCAGCAGTGACTTTGGTCTTAGTAGGGCATGTCCTTGTATGAGAAGGCCTGTAAAAGCTGGGAGTAGCTTCTAGGATTCTTCTCTGTCCTATATGTCGCAAAAAAAAAAATGCTTTCCTGGCAGATCCGTTATAGGTAAAATCCTCGTTCACTGGTAGTATTATAATGTGTATTTCATTGAGATAGGGTACATCATCATCATCATCCTCAAGCAGCCATGGGCTACGGATGTCTAACCAAACCGTGCAATTTAGTTCTCCAAGCAAGTCTGTCCTGAGCTACATCTGCTGCATCTGGCCACTGCACACCAATTCCAATAAGGTCCTGTTTGACATTGTCTGCCCACCACATCCTAGGTCTCCCCTTCTTTCTGAAGCCTTTACACACACTGTTCATAACTCTATTCGCCAATCTATAATTATCCATATGCGCAACATGGCCAAACCAACGGAGTCTCTCTCAGCACAATATGCTGCTTAAAGGAGGTTGCTGACTCCTCTGCCTAACCTCATCATTAGTTACAAAGTTGAACTACCTAATACCCAAGATACTATGTAAGCATCTAGAATCAAAAGCATCTAGTTTCCTGTTATCTTGTTACACACGTCCAAGTTTCACTACCATAACTAACCCTAGAAAGAACCAAACTATTATACAGTCTAATTTTAGTCTTTAGGTGTATATGGCTATTTCTCCACAATCTCCATAGATTCTTAAAAGTCCCCAACAGCAATCCCTATTTGCCTGTTAATCTCATGCTGCATATATCCCAGTATATTTTACATAGCTCCCAAGGTAATTAAACTGTGACACCTGCTCAAGACTGCACCCATTCAGATTAACTGAATCACAGCCTACCTGACCAATTTTCATCACTTTTGTTTTCTCTCTGTTTATAACCAAACCTACTAGTTTCATTAACAGTTTGAATGAAAGAGTTCATCTCATGAACATTTGCCCAAAGGGCTAAATCATCAGCATAATCTAAATCAGAAATTTCTGTATCTCCATACCATTTAAGGCCAAAATCTTTCCCTTGCAGTGAATTTCACATAACATAACCCAACCAAACTAAAGAGAAAAGGAGAACATCAGAAGTAATGCTAAACCAGTTTCTACAAGCCTTACCAACACTCACACACTACTCAGTGTTATTATAGAGAGCTTTCATTACGTTAACTAACTTGTCTGCTATACCATATGATCTAACAATCAACCACAAATTATGACGATCAACAGAGTCGAAAGCCTTTTTGAAATCAACAAAGCTGGCAACCAAAGGTTTCTGAAACTCTAAACATTTCTCAAGAATCTGCCTAAGTGAAAATATCTGATCCACACATCCCCTAGCACTTCTGAATCCACATTGCTCATTACACAATTGCCTGTCAACCAGATTCTTAATTCTATTAAGCACAATCATGGAAAGAAGTTTACCTGGAACAGAGAGTAGGCTCATACCCCTATAGTTATCACAAGAACTGCAATCACCTTTTTTGAAAATAGGAATAATAATAGCTTTAGTAAAATCCTTAGGAACCATGCCTTTATCATAAAAGATTTCAAAATTTCAGTCATCCAAGTGGTAACCGAAACATTCCCAGCTCTAAGCATTTCTGTATTAATTTCATCTACCCCTTGGGATTTATGAAGTTTAAGTTTAGAAACAGCCAAAATAACTTCAGATTGTGTTATAGGGCCAACATTAAAGCCAGTAATGCTTCTATCATCATTACAAACAATGGGAGTAGAACTAACCACATTGTTTAAAACATCACTGAAATGCTCAGCCCACCTAGCCATGACAGAATCCTCACCTTCTATAACCTTATCTTGTTTATCCTTCAATCCCTGTATGCCTGTCTGTTTTCTACCACACAATACATCAACTATCTGACACAGCTCTCTGCTATTGTGCTTCCTCAGCTTTGTCAGCCAAACCATCAAGCCAAAAATTTTTATCAGCAGCTACCTGATCCTTTACATGTTTATTAAGCTCTCTGTAATGCTTTCTATTAGGACTAGTAGGGTATTGATTAAGGACATTCTTTCTTTCTGAAATAAGCTCAAGAGCCTTATCACTCAAATAATTCTGTCTCCTCTGCTCCTTTTTTCCTAAAAGAGTACTGTTAGTCTCCAAAAAAGCCTGTTTAAAATGATCCCATTCTTCCTCAACTTCAATAGTAAGCATACCATGACTGTCATAATGACTAAGTAACCTATCATGGTAAGCTTTGGCTATAACTGGATCTTTCAGAGCTTCAGTATTAAAAGTAAATTTTTTAACCCTAGCACAACACTTTTTAAGTTTAAGTTGCAAGACACTTTTAACAAGGTAATGGTCAGATCCAATTTCAGCTCCCCTATATGCCCTGGTATTCCTAACAGAACTAGTCCATTTGCTGTTAATTAATATATAATCAATCATATTCTTATGCAGCCCATCGGGTGAAACCCATGTGTACTTATATATGTTGCGGTGTTTGTAATAAGTATTAGTTATTCTGAAACCATTGAGTTTACTACCTGTAGGAGACGTTGCCCATTGCCATTGCAGTTACCAATACCAAAAGGGCCTATCACCCCTTCCCAAAGGTCAGAGTCAGTACCAACTTTGGTATTGAAATCACCTAGAACAAGGGTAATATCTACTTTCTTGACAGAATTCAAAATATTCTGCAGTTGTCTGTAAAATCTATCCTTCTCATCGACATCCTCAGTGGGGGGCATAACAGCAGATAATATTCAAGTCTTTAACGCTTGTCTGAAATTTTGCTGTAAGAAACCTTTCATTAATGCAGTCATATCCTAGAAGAGTATCACTAGTATGTCTTTTGAAAAGCAGACCCATGCTTTGGTGATGCTTATTATCTTTCCTTCCTGAAAACAGAAATTTAAGATTATTTTTAAGAATCTGACCTTTATCTGTCCATCTGGTTTCTTGCAAGCCGTGAATATCTAAATTATAACAGTGGAATTCTTTGTGAGGACATCAAGAGAATAAGCTCTGTGCAGAGTCCTCACATTCCAACTACCTATGGCAAGAAAATGGTTAGTGGGATGTTTAAAGAATCTATGTTTATTAAGAGAGGGAATGCCATCAATATCAAACAACCCCCTAATCGCAGGCATGGGGCAAGACCCGTTTTCCCACCACTAAAGGCTGTAGCCATCTACACTGGAAGACTTCCTCCAATGTAGAATTTGACGATGCCAATAGAAGCAAAGAGTTCTCTGCTCAGGATTATCCACCAGCTGATAAACATATCCTGTGAATCTATTCACTTGGGGCTGTCAACCCACAAACAAACAGAAAACACAGCGGAAGATGATTCTGTAACTTCTGAGGGCATTCTTCATAGGCTTTTTTTGGAATTGCTAATAGTTCCTGTGTTGTGTTCTGAATAATGGCCTTTCTAAGGTGCTTTAATCTTGGGAAACAAAAATCATAGCTAGTTAAATCTGGAGAGTGTTGTGGATGGGGAATCACAGTGATGGAGTTCTTCAGAAAAATATTAGAACAGAAAGCATTGAGTGTGTCAGGGGTATTGTCATGATGTAAATGAGAACTCACTTCTCTCTCTGATCATCAGTGAGGGTGTGTGACACAGTGGTGGTCATGAGGGCCTCCATGGCCCCCTCCCTGCAAGAGACTTCAAACTGTGTATTTTTAACAGCCAGCAATTTTTGCATTCCTAAAGGGATTAGCAGGACTGGGTTCATTATCTTTTCCAGGAAGGAAAATGAGGTCTTTTACACCCTAGAGCCCAAATGACAAACTGTTAGAAATGATCTCGATTACTAAACAGTCCATAAGTAAAATTAAGAGTGTCCGTAAATGGCTCCTTACAGACTTCAGACATATGACTACCTCTGGTGAGACACAGACTTGGTTGAAGTGCATCGCATTGCCAGATCTTGTATTAAAATTGATTGACATGTCCCCATAAAAAATACCAGTTTTACTATAGTCTTTGTGAATAGTTAAACAGCAACAAACACCAGCGATTGAATCATGGGGGATCGTCTTCAACAGACTTTTAAAATAAACTTTACGAACAACTGAAAAGTTTGTGAACAATACATAGCATCTTCTCCAAAAGATGTTTTCAATATTTTGTGGGTTTCCATTGCACTCTTCTCTGGAGATAATCGTGATGCGTGAGTTACAAATACTAGATCAGTCACTGAACATGTTACGACAAGTCATGATTTGCTTGACACTAAATTTTCAAGGTACAGAGTCAGTTCTTTTCGATCATAAGATATATACAAGTGAACAAAATTTCATTGTAGTGATTAAGCATTATTTTGGCACTTTTTTTGTATTCATCTTCTACTTTGTAGTAGCTGTCTTCAACTTTTAAATATTTTAAGGGCTTTTTCTTCATTAAACCTACAGAACGTTTTCTTCAGTGGGGAACTAGAATACAAGACATTAGATCAAGCATATTTTGTTAATGATATAGACTAAGAGTTCGAAATATGTAGATAATTTGTGGACCTGAAAAGTGAGATGAAAATAAAAATGTAAATGAAAAAAGTGCGATATGAAAATCCAAACGACACTGGAGATCATAAAATGAGAAAGAGTATAATATAGAGTGGGAATCTACAGAGATGGGGTGCCAGTGATAGACTATTGGAATAAATTTTCATGCAGGCAACTAAATTTAAGTTGGGTTAAAAACTTGTGTGTAATTTTTTTTTTCAGTCATTACTGAACATTTTGATGATACTGACAAGGAAATTTTTATATAACCAATTCCGGTCCTGGGCTTTTATAAGGAAGAGGCATTAGTTATGTGTATGATGTCCCTCTTCTTTTAGAGTAGCATAATTAGCATTGGGATTTGTTATTTATGCCATGAAATATTAGAT
The DNA here is from genome assembly GCA_038380435.1 of Ryuthela nishihirai. NCBI lineage: Eukaryota > Metazoa > Arthropoda > Arachnida > Araneae > Heptathelidae > Ryuthela > Ryuthela nishihirai. Next base: position 3,708,341 of record JAWZYU010000012.1, read on the forward strand.
AATTTAAAGACTACTATGCTACAGCTGAATAGCCTGAATATGTGGGACTAATTATTGCAATAAAACATTTTCCTGCCTCCTTAGATGAATATTTTTACATTTCTTGAAAATTTTTTTTTGCAAAATTGAATTTCTTAGAAAAACATTTTTAGATTGATTATAGCTCAGCGTAGCATTTTTTAAAAAATGAGATAATGTTTTCACTTTGTCGTCTGTCCTTGTCTGTAGACATCAAACTTTTTGTTTTTAAAAATAAATGAAAAATTCTTCTTGTGTTGGATAGTTGGTGACTTTCTGAATCTCCCAAAAGCAATAATTGTGTCTTGTAATGGTGGAAAAAGTTGAAAAAAAATGGAAAATTTTAGTGAATATTTCAAATGATATATGTATGCTAAAAATTTGAAATTTTGGTAGTGGGATGTGTAAGTCATGAGATTTCTATTGGCATTTTATGACCCAATGTTGGGCGATAAAATGTAACTTTTCTTTTGTTTTAAGAAATTATTGTTTGTTTTTAGAGATAAATTAAAAATTATTTTTGTATTGGATAGATATTGATGAAATGCAATCAAACTTGGTTGTAACGAACATGGAAATAATGAGATCATGGCTGTAATGAATAAAAAGCCATAATGATTTTACGCATATTCCCATACAATTGCTTACTTTTATAACGAGAGTACTACAGGTAACCCCCGTTCATCGCGACCCCGGCAAGTGCGGATTCGTTATATCGCGATCTTTTTTTTGTCTCGTCACTTGTGTGGCTTTGAAACATGCGAGGAAAAGTCAAAATGAATGGTTGCACGTGCGTGCTAACTTTCTTTTTCGCTCAATCACATCATACACATGTACATAACATAAAGCTATGAGCGTGGGCAAGACAAAAGAACGCTGTACGCCGGTGCCCGGTACGGTTGAGCCAGTGCATCATTTGGGTCTATCCTTCAGTGTAATATTAGCTGCAGTGTCAAATGCACGCTAATTAAATTGACTACTTTTTTTATCCCTTCGTAATTTTTAAAATGTCAAAAAGACAATGTGAAAATTCGGTTAAGAAAATTCGCAATGTAGTGACTTTAGAAAAGAAACTAAAAATTATAGAAAGGATAGAAAGTGGTGGTAAATTTACAGTTGTAGGAAGGGATTTCAAATTGCCTGAGTCTACAGTGCAATCAGTTGTGCAACAAAAAGACAAAATTAAAAAGGCTGCGAAAGTGTTACTCCAATTACAGCGACGAAAGTTTCACGAACCAGAAGATTTTTGATGACAGAAATGGAAGATTTATTAAGCAAATGGATAGAGGACCTAAATCAACACCACATGCCTGTGAGTACCCAAATCATAATGAATAATCACTTAGTCTTTGGGATCATTTAAAATCTCAACATGAAGGAGAAGAAGTTTTTAACGCAAACAAAGGTTGGTTTGATCGGTTTAGAAAACGATCAAACTTGCATAGCCTTAAAATGATTGGCGAATCGGCTAGTGCAGACGTAGAATCAGCTGAAAAATATCCAACGGAGTTTCGTGAAATTGTGGAAAGGGGAAATTATCCATCAAATTTAATTTTTAATGTAGATGACACAGGACTCTATTGGAAACGAATGCCAACACGTACGTTTATGTCCGTAGAGGAGAAGTTGCTTCTGGATTTAAAGCAGCCAAGGATCGTCTAACTCTTCTTCTCGGCGGAAATGCACCTGGAGAATTAAAATTGAAACCATTGTTGATTTATCAATCAGAAACTCTTTGTGCTATGAAAGGTTATTCTAAAAACAATTTACCAGTTTTTTGGCGAAATAACCCTAAGGTTTGGATGACACAAAATTTATTTATGGACTGGTTTAAAACTTGTTTCTGCCCAGCAATAAAAAAATATTGCGAGGATATTGGAGTTGAACCTCGAGCTTTTTTTGGTGTTGGACAATGCGCCGGGACATCCTGTGGAACTTGAGACTGTGCACTGATTTTCCCGTTGAAGTGGTATTTTTACCTCCGAATACCACTTCCATCTTACAGCCTATGGATCAAGGCGCAATAGCAGCATTCAAAGCCTATTATTTAAGAAAAACGATGCACCAACTCATTGAAGAAACTGATGGAGGTGGTAGAGATGCCATGCGGGTTTGGTGGAAACAATTTAATATTATGAAAGCTATCATAAACATTGACGAAGCGTGGAATTAAGTCACTCAGTCATATATGAAGGGTGTTTGGAAAAGGTTGCTCAGAGATATTGTTGAAGATCACATCAATTATGGAAATGATATTCAAAATATCATCGAAGAGATTAGTCTTATAGCCACTTCCGGAGGCGTCAAAGGTGTTGATGTAGATGATATTCAGACTTCGTTAAAATCACGCGGTGAACCCTTAACTAATGAAGAGCTGCAGGAAATGGACTGCCATACTATGTCCCAAGAAAATGATGTCTCTGAATCTGTTCCCGTGCAAAAGCTAAGTGTCAAAACCATTGAAAAGGCCCTTTCTCTTCACAATCAATGCATGGAGTTGTTAGAAGAAAACGACGAAGATTACGAGCGAGTGAGTGCTGTAAAGTGTGGTTGTAACGGATTATTTGACAGTTATCGGCAAATTTTGCATAATAAACGTATAGAGGCCAAACAAGGGAATCTAGATTCCTTTTTGCAATGCGGAACAAAATGAATGAATTATGAATTATGTTATGTATGACATTTTTTGTTATTAATAATATTTATTTTATTAATAAAGTATTTTTTCGAATTTTAAAATTATTTTTTTTTAAATCCTCCGTTGATCGCGAAATTTCGCTTATCGCAACCATGTCCAGAACGTATCCTTCGCGATGAATGAGGGTTACCTGTACACAGATATACCGTACAAATTTTAGTAATTATGGAAACATTCAAACATTCTTAATTACTCAGGTAGTCGGAAATAGTACCCAATTGGAATAGACAAAAATGAAATGGGCGACATAGCTTTTATGACCACCAGCATTGGATTACAGGCTGGTTTATGACCTAATCTTGTCCTTGGGGACCATCTCCCCTCTACCTACCTTTCCAGTGTCTAGCCTTTGGCCCTGCTCCCCACTTTTCCCAAACATAACCATGCCGTCCCATGGCCGAGTGGTTAGCACGCTTGGCTACTGATCTAAGGGACCTGGGTTCGAGCCCCGGGTAAGGCATGGTTGTGTGTGGTGTTGTTTTTCTGCTGAGGTCCTGTCATCCTCTCAGATCTCCTACTATGGCATATAAACTGACAGGCTCTTGTCAGACCTCTGTGGCAAGCAGCTGCTTGAGGGGGTATTTTTTTTTTATTTTAACCATGACTGTAAAATCAGTTAGAAATGAGCTCTTCTATCAGAAACATGTCTATTAAAAAAAGAAAGGTCTCTTGATTTGTGAAAAAGTCAAAATTATTTGTGAGTTAGAATGTGGTGTGAAAAATGTTGAAGCGCATAAACTGTTTTCTTTGTTCTCTTCAACAGTATCAACATTGTGGAAGAATAAAGTTGTTTGCATATCGACACTGGAAAACAACATAACCGAAACAAAAAAATTTAGAAAGTGCGAGCTTACAAATGTTGATGAGCATTGCACGTCAAAAAAAAATTTTTTTTTGAAGGAACTGAGGCAAGTAATAGACTTTTAACGTGTTGAGTGTTTTAAGGAGAATTTTGAGAAATATCAAAGGGAAATTTTTAAAATAAACATCAATTTTAAGATTAATAAATAAAAATACTAATTGAAATCATGTTTATTATTAATTAGTGTTGTTTTTGATTACGAAGAAATAAATTGTGTTAATTTTATGGAGAAATAAAAAGTGTATGGTTTTAAAATTACAGACAAATAAATTGTGTTTAATATTAAGTGTATTGTAGTTTATACAAGCATATTAATACATATAATATGTAAGTATGTAATTAGATTTTTTTTTCTTGCTAATGTTTCTTTTGTTTTTTGAACTATCTTTTATCAAGATATTGAGAATTTAAAAAAAATAGGAGGTTGTTTTAACTCATCAGTGATATATTAAGTAATGGTTATAACGAAGAAAATTTGTCAGTCCCCTGGTACTCATTATAACCAAATTTGACTGCATTATAATTCATACTTTCTGAACATCCCAAAAGCTGTAGTTGTGATCTCTTAATGGTGGAAAAAGTTGAGAATTGCAAACTTTTAAAATGTTACAAGTGATGGATTTATTCTAGAAATTCGAACTTTTACTTATAGAATGTGAAGGTTTAGAAATAATTATTTATTTTTAAAGAAAAATTAAATTTGTTTTTGCATTGGATAGGTAGGTATTGATGAAAAATTATAATTAATATTATGATTCGCACTTTCTGAATCTTCCTAAACTTTAAAATGTCCCCTCTATTGGTGGAAAAGCATGAAAATTTCAAACTTTTAAATGAATATTGCAAGCTATGTGTTTATGGTAGAAATTTGAAATTTTGCTGGTAGAATGTGAAGGTCATGAGGTTTGCATTTACAACAATAAGTTGACCTTTTACACCCAAAGGAGGTGGGTAATACTGCTTTTTATTTTTAAAGAGATAATTAAAAAATTGCTTTTTAGTTGGATTGATACTAATGAAATATAATTTGCACATTTGAAATTGTTAGGTAGTGTTAATTTACATTGTTAGAGGACACTAAATATGGAAAAGGAATTTTTAACCAGTATTCCAAGTCATTTATTTATGGTATAAATTTGAAATTTTGGTGGTAGAGTGTGAAGAGATATTCCACTGACAGCAACCTTTTCTCATAGAGGTGTGAGAAAAGCAACTTTTCACTTTAAGGAATAAAAGAGAAATATTTTTATGTTGTATAAGTACTAATATACTATTATTTACATTGTTCCCAATCATCCATTAGCTTGAATTAAAGCTGTTAAAGGGTAAAAATTAGGTAAACAGGAAACTTCATTCTGTTTTAAAATGAGATTCCCCTATTTGCCAGGGGTGATATGCATTCTTCTAATTAATTAGTATTTAGGCCAAGATTGTAATATTTGCTCTTAAGCATGATCACATAAAGCAAATATGATAATTAACGGTGTAGACTCATTATATAATCAGTGACATGAACATTGTGGATAATATAAAATGAAATAGTAAATTTTTTCTTTTTATTAAGTTGACTAGGTGGCTGCATGATTTATAATTAGAATTGAACAATAAATAAAGAAACTTTGAAGGGTATATGCCAGCTGAAATTTGCTGTCTGGTAACAATCTACACTTTTTATTCTCACTGCTGTATGCTGAGATAACCTTTTGTTTAACACCATTATGCTACTGTAGAATAGTGTATAGTGTTAAAAGTCTAAATTTTTATTTAAGGAAAAAAAAAATCCATTCACTTACTCATTTTTGAGTAATAGAAGAAATGTTATTTGTCATATGCAGGTTTTATAATTATAATATTGTTACGACAGATGAACGAGCAACAGTGACTTCATGACTTAACGTGACTTGAACACTCGTGTGTGCTTCTACGTGAGATTCAATTTAGCCAACGAATTGGAACTGAGAATGATTCGGAAGAATGAAAAAAGATAGCAGTGCAGTTTGTTAAAGTTGTGAGATCTAAAAGGACATTCAGATGGTCTGATTCAGTGCACGTTAAGTGAAAATAATTAGTATATTTATTAGTGTGTGTGCAGGTGTTTGTTTTCTGTTGTTAGTAACAAAGGTTTAGTGAACTAGTACATGACGTGAGTTTGTTTTCGTCTGAAGGTATTCAAGTGACATGGTAAACAAAGTGAAGAAGTAGTATTTTAGTACAACAGACAGAGCTGATATTGTATGCTCTGTACAAAAAGGTTAATGACTCATGTATGATAGTAGTTAATTTGTTTATAAGATACTTCATCCATATTTTTGTAACAATTTGCATTGTATTGTAATTGGTTTGAAAATATAGTTATTAGTACTCACGCTCAGTGCCTATCCATTTTAAAATTCATAACAATATCAGAAAAACTGATTATCTGCTAAACTGAAGTTGCCATTTTATTTTTACATTTTACTACCATTTTTATATACAATCCAACTGTAATATAATGAACAAGACAGTACTGACAAATTAATAGGTAATCAATCCAAAGCTAAATCATTTGTTGCATTGTTTCTTCAAGCAGCCATGGGTTATAGTGGTTCAACCATATTGTGTAATTTATTTTTTCATGTAGTAAATTATTCATTTTAATCTCGGATAGAAAAGTAATTTGTGTCTTTAAGCTGAAAAAATTCCATATTGTGTACAATGACAAGTACAAACCAGATAATAAACAAAACTATTTTATTTCAGGAACCAACACCAATACAAAGACAAGCTATCCCAATTGGTCTCCAAAATCGTGATATTATTGGTGTGGCAGAAACTGGTAGTGGTAAGACTCTAGCATTTTTGATACCACTCCTTGTCTGGATAACATCACTGCCAAAGATAGAAAGGTAAGTGTGTACTGTTTTTTAACTCATTTTCAAAGAAAACAAGATAATAGTTTTGCTTTGTCATCTGTCTATCTGTCTGTTCGTCTGTCTGTAGACATTAAACTTTTCTGTTTATAGAGAAATTAAAAATTCTTTTTGTGTTGGATAGGAATTAATGAAATATTACTATATGCACTTTTTGAATCTCTCTAAAGCTATAATTATGCCCTCTAGCAGTGGGAAAAGTTGAAAATTCAAAAATTTCAAATGAATATTGCACTGGTTTCCATAAATTAAGGAAAAATGAGTAAAATTATGATAATTCACCAAAAAATTGTACGATCCTCACCAAACTTGTTCATGTAACCAGTAAAGTAGTGCGGAGTGAGCAAATTAGTCTAGGTTGCATCAATTTGTGTATCAGATAGTGGCATAAAAACAGGTGTTTTGGAGTGGATCGTTATTTTGTGTTGTAAATGTGAGTAAAGAAATTCGATATAGCCATTTTGTAGGAATGACCTTGAGACATCATTGTCCAAATGAACTGCGGTGGAGAGCTATTGGCCAGCTCGAAGCAGACCAAAGTCAGTCCGACATAGCATGATGGCTGAATGTGTCTTTCTGTGTTCCTTAGACTGTGGAATCAATTTCTTAGCATTAATTCCACGTCTCATAGGTTTAGATGAGGAAGGACTAGAACGTTGAACAAGGACAATATCTGCGATTAACAGCACGAAGGAGCAGGACGTCTACTCCCTCTCAGCTATGATCCTCTCTTGCAGCAGCCACTGGGAGTGTTGTATCAGGTTCTACTGTGCATAGAAAGCTTTATGAGGGAGGTCTGTACACTAGAAGGCCAATAATTTGTATCCCCTCATGTCATGTCACAGGAGAGAACAGTTGATTGAGCATGCACGCATGTTAACTGGACAGAAGAGCAATGGAGATCCATGCTCTTCACAGATGAGTCCAGATATTGCTTGCAGAGTGATTCTGGACATTGTTTGATATGGAGAAAATGAGGTACCTGCTATCATCCCAGTAATATCCATCAGACAGTTATGACAGAGGTAGCGTGTGTGTGTGGGGTGGCACTTCCTTAGGTGGATGCACAGACCTCTATGTGTTGACTAGTGGGAATCTCAATGCTCAGAGGTGTAACAATGACATCCTGGACCCTTATATATGTCCTCATTAGGTGAAACATTCATCTTACAAGATGATAATGCTCATCCTCATAGAGCTCGACTAGTAGAACAATACCTTCAAGAGGAGACCATTATGCGCATGGAGTGGCCAACTCAGTCTCCTGACCTAAATCCGATTGAGCATGTGTGGGATGCTCTAGGGAGAAGTGTTGCTATCCTCAACCCACCACCTGAAACAAAAAGGGAGCTTATTACTGCTTTAAAGGAACAATGATCGTTACTCCCTACCGAGCTGATTCACAATATCATAAACAGCATGGAACATTGCTGTTGTGCTAGCATTGCTGTAAGGGGTGACCACATCCTTATTAAAGAACTTTGCCCATTGCATTCTGACACCTCATTTTTGTACAAGTTCCTGTAAGTGTTATTTTTTTTTGAAGAAAAATCTTTCTAGTGTAAAATATTTTATGCCATTCTGAAACTAGCATTGTAATTCATGTTTTCATCAGATTTCATTAAAATCATTCATACAGTTTTTTGTTTATCACAATTTTTCTAAGTTTTCCTTAATTTATGGAAACCAGTGTATTTATGCCAGAAATTTGAAATTTTGGCTGTGTAATGTGAAGTCATGAAGTTTCCATTTCCAACATTGAGTTGACCCCTGAGATCCATTAGTTTTAGCAGATAATTGTTTGTTTTTAGAGATAAATGAAAAAATCTTTTTAGGGTTAGATAGGAATTGATAAAATTTATGATTTGCACTATCAGTATCTTTCAAACACTATAATTGTGCCCTCTAACAGTGAAAAAGATTGAAAATTCCAAAATTTCAAACGAATGTTGTAGCGACTTATTAATGATAGAAATATAAAATTTTGGTGGTGGAATATGAACATCATGAAGTTTTGATTGGAAACAATGAAAATGATATTTAGAAAACTCTTTTTTAGTTTGATTGGCACTAGTGAAATATTATAATTTGCATTTTTCAAATATTTAGTAGTTTTAATATATATATCTTTATAGATCACTAAATGCGAAATAGCAGAGGTGTTACCAACCGTTACAAATAATATGTATAGAATAGATATTTGAAAAATTAGTGGTAGTTTTTAAGAGATATTCCACTGACAGCAATAATCTATCCACTTTTCTGAGAGAGGTGTGGGAAATGCAACTTTTCAGATTTAAGAATTAAAAAGTGAAATATCTTTATGTTGTATAATTACTAATAAAATACCATTTGCATTTTTCCAATCATCCCACTAGCTCATATTAAAACTTTTAAGGAATGAAACAGTAGGTAAAGGAAAAACTTCATTCTCTTTGAAAATGATATTCTCATATGCACCAGAGATGATATGCATTCTTCTAGTTAATTTAGGTCTGTAAATGGTAGCTATGATGATGCATAGAACTGGCCAGGCTAAGCACCTAATTTCCAAGCCCACTTTCTTGTGAAAGTGAATAGAAAAGGAGGGATGCCAGATTAGTGTGGCCTACTAATCTGAACAATTATGGCTAATTTTTTTTTACCCTGCTAAAGAGTGGTCAACCACAGAGGGTCCTGGTGCTGACCATATTTAACAACTTGAACAGAATAATAGTTCTGAGCTTGATTATGGGTTTTGAATTTGCTGCACTATTGGGCTTCTGTGGAGACAAAATCTTCCACTGTGTTTTCTGTTTGTTTGTGGATTGACAGCTCCAAGTGAATAGATTCACAGGATATGTTTATCAGCTGGTGGATAATCCTGAGCAGAGGTCATCGCAGGCACCTGAATTCTTTGCTTCTACTGGCATCGTCAAATTCTCAATTGCAGGAAGTCTTCCAGTGTAGATGGCTTCAGCCTTTAGTGGTGGGGGAATGGGTCTTTGCCCCATGTCTGCGATTAGGGGGCTGTTTGATATTGTTGGCATTCCCTCTCTCAATAAACATAGTTTCTTTAAACATCCAACTAACTATTTTCTCTTCATAGGTAGTTGGAATGTGAGGATTCTGTACAGAGCTTTTTCTCTTGATGTCCTCACACAAGAATTCCACGGTTATAATTTAGTTATTCTTGGCTTGCAAGATGCCAAATGGACAGATAAAGGTCATTTTCTTAAAAATAACCTTAACTTTCCCTTTTCAAGGAGGCAAGATAATAAGTATCTCCAAGGCATAGTAGGTCTGCTTTTCAGCAGTACTCTAGTGATGCTCTTCTAGGATATGAGTGCATTAATGAAAGGTTTCTTACAGCAAAATTTCAGACAAGTGTTAAAGACTTGAATATTATCTGCTGTTATGCCCCCACTGAGGATGCCGATGAGGATGAGAAGGATAGGCTTTAAGGACAACTTCAGGATATTTTGAATTCTGTTAAGAAAGGAGATATTTCCCTTGTTCTAGGTGACTGCAATGCCAAAGTTGGTACTGACTCTTACCTTTGGGGAGGGGTGATAGGGCCTTTTGGTATTGGTAGCTGCAATGAGCAACATCTCCTACAGGTAATTAAACTTAATGGTTTCAGAATAACTAATACTTATTACAAACACCGCAACATACATAGTACACATGGGTTTCACCTGATGGGCTGCATATGAATATGATTGATTATATAGTAATTAACAGCAAATGGGCTAGTTCTGTTAGGAATACCAGGGCATATAGGGGAGCTGAAATTGGATCTGACCATTACCTTGTTAAAAGTGTCTTGCAACTTAAACGTAAAAAAGTGTTGTGCTAAAGTTAAAATCTTTACCTTTAATACTGAAGCTCTGAAAGACCCAGTTATAGCTAAAGCTTACCATAATAGGTTACTTATTGATTATGAGAGTCATGGTTCCCTTATTACAGAAGTTTGGGAATAATGGAACCATTTTCAACACTTTTCTTGAAACTAACAGTACTCTTTTACGAAAAAAGGCACAGAGGAGGCAAAATTATTTGAGTGATAAGGCACTTGAGCTTATTTGAGAAAGAAAGAACTGCAACCAGGTCCTTAATCAACACCCTACTAGTCCTAATAGAAAGCATTACAGAGAGCTTGATAAATGTGTAAAGGGTCAGTTAACTGCTGATAAGAATCTTTGGCTTGATGGTTTGGGTGAGAAAGCCGAGGAAGCAGTTAGACAGCACAACAGCAGAAAGCTGTATCAGATAGTTAATGTTTTGCATGGTATAAAATGGACAGGTATACAGGGATTGAAGGATAAACAAGATAAGGTTATAGAAGGTGAGGATTCTGTCATGGCTAGGTGACTGAGCATTTCGGTGATGTTCTACACAATGTGGTTAGTTCTACTCCAGTTGTTTGTAGTGATGATAGATGTATTACTGGCTTTAATGTTTGCTCCATAACACAGTCTGAAGTTATTTTGGCTGTTCCTAAACTTAAACTACTTAAATCCCCATGGGTAGATGAAATTACTATGGAAATGCTTAGAGCTGGGAATGCTTGTTACCACATGGATAACCAAAATTTTGACTATCTTTTATGATGAAGGAATGGTTCCTAAGCATTTTACCAGAGCTATTATTATCTCTATTTTTAAAAATGGTGATCACAGTTCTTGTGATAACTATAAGGGTATGAGCCTACTATCTGTTACAGGTAAAGTTCTTTTCATAATTGTACTTAATAGAATTAAGAATCTGATTGACAGGCATTTGTGTGATGAGCAATGTGGCTTCAGAAGTGGTAGAGGATGTGTTGATCAGATTTTTCCTTTAGGCAGAATTCTGGAGATATGGTTAGAGTTTCAGAAACCTTTGGTTGCTAGCTTTGTCATTTTCAAAAAGGCCTTTGACTCTGTTGATCACATAATTTGCAGTTGATTGTGAGATCATATGGCATGCCAGGCAAGTTAACATAATAACAGCTCTCTATAATAACTCTGAGTCATGTGTGAGAGTTGGTAAGGCTTGTAGCAATTGGTTTAGCATTTCTTCTGGTGTTTGATAAGAGTGCATTTTGTCTCCTTTCCTCTTTAGTTTGGTTATTGATTATATTACGTGAAATTCACTGAACGGGAAAGATTTTGGTCTTAAATTATCTAGAGATCTGCAAATATCTGATCTAGGTTATGCTGATGATTTAACCCTTTTTTGCCAATGATCAGCCACATAACCTTCCTTAGCCACAGGCATATGATGATATGCCACAAGAGCCTCCTGACTCATGTGTTTTTTTTTCTGGGGCAATCAGGATCTGCATCACTTTCGGGTCCAGTCAATCCTCCCCCTCCCTCCCTCCCTCCCTCCCTCCCTCCCTCTCTCCCTCCCTTCCTCCCTCCCTCCTGTCACCATGTGCTATGGAAGTCCAACCATACCGTGCAATTTAGTTCTTCAAGCATGTTTGTCCTGAGCTGCATCCGGCCACTGCACACCAATTCTAACAAGATCCTGTTCGACATTGTCTGCTCCCAGCATCCTATGTCTCCCCCTCTTTCTGAGGCCTTTAGGCACACTATTCATAACACTATTCGCCAATCTATAATTATCCACATGGATAACATGTCCAAACCAAAAGAGTCTCTCTCTGCACAATATGCTGCTTAAAGGATGTTGCAGTCCTTTGACTAACCTCATCATTAGTTACAAAGTTGAACCACCTAATGCCCAAGATACTACGTAAGCATCTAGAATCAAACACATATAGTTTCATGTTATCTGTTTACAATGTGTCCAAGTTTCACTACCATAACTAACCATAGAAAGAACCAAACTATTATGCAATCTAATTTTAGTCTTTAGGTGTATACACCTATTTCTCCACACTCTCCATAGATTCTTAAACGACATGGCAGCAATCTCTATTCATCTGTTAATCTTATGCCGCACATCACCAGTATCTGCTACATAGCTCCCAAGATAATTAAACTGTGACACCTGCTGAACACTGCACCCATTCAGATTAACTGAATCACAGCCTGCCTGACCAATTTTCATCACTTTAGTTTTCTCTCTGTTTATAACCAAACCTACTCTACTACCAGTCTCATTAGCAGCTCGAATGAAAGAGTTGATCTCACCAACATCATTTGCCAAAAGGGCTAAATCATTAGCATAATCTAAATCAGAAATTTTCCTATCTCCAGACCATTTAAGGCCAAATTCTTTCCCTTAATAAAATTCGCATAACATAATCAATAACCAAACTGAAGAGAAAAGGAGACAAAATGCACCCTTGTCGAACACCAGAAATAATACTAAACATCAGAAATAATACTAAACCAATTGCTACTAGCCTTACCAACTCTCACACATGACTCAATGTTATTATAGAGAGCTTTCCTTATGCTAACAACTTGTCTGGTGGGGCGCGGGGGTGTCTCAGTCGGTAGCGCACCAGACTTGTAATCTGTAGTTCCCAGGTTCGAGTCCCAGCTGGGTCAGCGGTGAGATTTATCTCCGCAAAATTTCCCCGCCCTGCCCATGGTCAGTAGGGGACACCGATGGGCTTGAAAAGGCTGCCATCTGTCTGATGGGACGTTAAGCAGTGACCTCGTGTCGGGAGAGCCATACCCTGTGCACGTTAAAGAACATGCTGGATGGCCTTGGCGGGAGTCTACCATATGTCTCCCAACAGCTGTTCCAGTGAGTCCCCTCCTCCAACCTTCTCCGAGCCTTCGAGGTCCTTGTGGCCTGGCCATTTAGCCCATGGTGTGCAAAAAAGTGCCACTCAGAGGTAAAACAATCCAATCCAACTTGTCTGGTATACCATATGATCTCACAATCAACCACAAATTATGACGATCAACAGAGTTGAAAGCCTTTTTGAAATGAACAAAGCTAGCAACCAAAGGTTTCTGAAACTCTAAACATTTCTCAAGAATATGCCTAAATGAAAATATCTGATCTACACATCCCCTACCACTTCTGAACCCACATTGCTCATCATGCAATTGCCTGTCAACCAGATTCTTAATGCTATTAAGCAAAATCAGGCAAAGAACTTTCCCTGGAACAGAGAGTAGGCTGATACCCCTATAGTTATCACAAGAACTGCAGTCATCTTTTTTGAAAATAGGGATAATAATAGCTTTAGTAAAATCCTTAGGGACCATGCATTTATCATAAAAGATATTCAAAATTTCAGTCATCCAAGTGGTAACCGAAACATTCCCAGCTCTAAGCATTTCTGTAGTAATTTCATCTATCCCTGGGCATTTATGAAGTTTAAGTTTAGAAACAGCCAAAATAACTTCAGATTATGTTATACGGCCAACATTAAAGCCAGTAATGCATCTATCATCATTGCAAACAATGGGAGTAGAACTAACCACATTGTTTAGAACATCACTGAAATGCTCAGCCCACCTAGCCATGACTGAATTCTCACCTTCTATAACCTTACTTGTTTATCCTTCAATCCCTGTATAACCTTACCTTGTTTATCCTTCAATCCCTGTATACCTGTCCGTTTTCTACCACACAAAACATCAACTATCTGGTACAGCTCTCTGCTATTGTGCTCTCTAACTGCTTCCTCAGCTTTGTCCACCAAGCTATCAAGCCAAAGATTCTTAGCAGCAGCTAACCGATCCTTTACACATTTATTAAACTCTCTGTAATTCTTTCTATTAGGACTGGTAGGTTATTGATTAAGGACATATCTGCAGTTCTTTCTTTCTGAAATATGCTCAAGAGCCTTATCACTCAAATAATTCTGCCTCCTCTGCTCCTTTTTTCCTAAAAGAGTACTGTTAGTTTCCAAAAAAGCCTGTTTAAAATGGTCCCATTCTTCGTCAACTTCAGTAGTAAGCACACCATGACTGTCATAATGACTAAGTAACCTATCATGGTAAGCTTTAGCTATAACTGGGTCTTTCAGAGCTTCAGTATTAATAGTCAATTTTTTAACCCTAGCACAACATTTTAAGTTTAAGTTGCAAGATACTTTTAACAAGGTAATGTTTAGATCGAATTTCATCTCCCACATATGACCTGGTATTCCTAACAGAACTAGCCCATTTGCTGTTAATTAATATATAATCAATCATATTCTTATGCAGCCCATCAGGTAAAACCCATGTGTACATATGTATGTTGCAGTGTTTGCAATAAGTCTTAGTTATTCTGAAACCATTGAGTTTACTTACCTGTAGGAGATGTTGCCCATTGCCATTGCAGCTTCCAATACCAAAAGGGCCTATCACTCCTCTCCAAAGGTCAGAGTCAGTATCAACTTTGGCATTGAAGTCACCTAAAACAAGAGTAATATCTCCTTTCTTGGCAGAATTCAAAATATCCTTACGTTGTCCGTAAAACCTATCCTTCTCATCCTCATCAGCATCCTCAGTGGGGACATAACAGCAGATAACGTTCAAGTCTTTAACGCTTGTATGGAATTTTGCTGTAAGAAACCTTCCATTAATGCACTCATATCCTAGAAGAGCATCACTATCATGTCTGCTGAGAAGCAGACCCATGCCTTGGTGATATTTATTGTCTCCCTCTCTGAAAAGAGAAATTTAAGATTATTTTTAAGAATCTGCCTTTATCTGTCGATCTGGTCTCTTGCAGGCCGAGAATATCGAAATTATAACTGTGGAATTCTTTTGTGAGGATATCAAGAGAATAAGCTCTGTGCAGAGTCCTCACATTCCAACTGCCTATGGAGAGAATATAGTTAGTGGAATGTTTAAAGAAACTATGTTTATTGGGAGAGGGAATGCCGACAATATCAAACAGCCCCCTAATCACAGACCTGGGGCAAAGACCCAGTCCCCCACCACTAAAGTCTGAAGCCATCTACATTGGAAGACTTCCTCCAATTGAGAATTTGACAATGCCAGTAGAAACAAATTGTTCAGGTGCCTGTGATGACCTCTGCTCAGGATTATCCACCAGCTGATAAACATATCCTGTGAATCTATTCACTTGGGTCTGTCAACCCACAAACAAACAGAAAACACAGCAGAAGATTTTCCCTCCACAGAAGCCCACCAGTGCAGCAAATTCAGGATCCATAATCAAGCTCAGAGCCTTAATTCAGTTCAGTCCATTGGATTTATATGGTCAGCACCAAGACCCTGTGTGGTTGACCACTCCTCAGCAGGGTGGAAAAAAAGAAAATTAGCCATAGTTGTCCAGATTAGTAGGCCATACTAATCTGGAAGCCCTCCCCTTCCTTTCACTTTTACAAGAGAGTGTCTTTTGAAAGGTATTAAAGGTCTGCACCACAAGAAGGCGGGGTCGGACATTAGGTGCTAGACCAGGCCGGTTCTATGCATCATCCCAGGGGATTGGTGCATAGCTCTCCTTCCAGTGACTACCTATCTACCATTTACAGACCTCCAGTCAATAGTATCAGTATTTATATATAGAACAGGGAAATTCACAGCCCTTGGTTGATTTCATCAAGTATTTTAACCACTATTTAGCTATCCTTAATCCACAGGGCAAAGATGGGTGCAGAGGAAAAATTATCTTGGGCCGGGTGGGATCTGAACCCATGTCCTCCTGATGACATGTCAGGCACTCTGACCTAATGGCTGCTGATCAATCCTTCCTCTGTTGCCGATGTTATGCTGCAACTCCATCTAGCAACCCCTGTCAATTTAAGTGCATTTGGAGACTCCATCTCCACATAGCCTTCCTTAGCCACAGGCACATGACACTACACTACAAGTGCCTCCTGGCTAATGTCTCTCGAGAAACATGCCAGAGTATTCTACTGTTAAACTAATCCATCTTTTTTCCACTTAATATTACTTTTCACTCTTCCCATTATTTCAGCACCTGGACTTGGTGCCATCTATGATCCAAAATTGCAACTATTTCTTTAAATGTTGCTGTGAGTAAGATGTAAAGATAATGAAGTCACTTCATGCTATTAGTGTTATTAATAATTTAAACAGAAGTAATATTCACAGTGTTAGCTATTGACATTAATGTCAATAAGTAACTTTATTGACATTAATATCAACAGGTAACTCTGTGAATATTACTTCTGTTTAAATTATTAATAACACTAATAGCATATGTCACTTGAAGAAAATTATTAGTCTCACGATCTAGCAATTATGACGTATGGCATTCTTTTGGGAGATGTAGGTTCATATCCCACTCAGTACGAAGTCAAATTCTTTTTAGCAGATTATTTCAACTATTCATATATAGTTCTTCTTACTCAACAGACATAGCAATACAGCGTTGTGAAATGTGATTAAATACACAGTAAAAAAATTGTATAACTGTACAGAACACAGGAAAATGCATAACCAGCTAGTGATAGGGTGAGAGAGAAAGGCTGCTGAAGCACATGATGTGGTTGCCTTGGAAACAGTAAACTGGATATCAAAAAATTGGTAATCAGGAATAGTCAAGCATCAGAGTAGACCTTGAGACAGTGTCTACTCAAAATTAATTACTGTTCAAAAGTCAATTTAAAAATAAGCTATAAAAGTAAATTAAAAAGAAATGCTGTTATAATCCCACAAATGAGCATTGTCTTGAGTAAGAGATGTTTGTTTGAAATATTATATTGTACATTATTGGCATAAATAATACAATTACAATGAACTAATTCTTGTAAAAAGAGAAATGTTAGTGTTAATATGTTTGTTTATAAATGTACATATGTTGAATGTTGAATAAACTTGTCTTTCTGTTGAGGTCTCATCTTCCTCACAAATCTTCTCTATGACATATACTGACAAGCTTTTGTTAGACTTCTGTGGCAAGTATATGCTTGAGGGGTAATGTTTTTTCCATAAAGAACTTAAAAATTTATTGCCATTAAAATTATTTTACACTTAAATTATTTTGATTTATTATGCAAAAAAGATGTAATGTGGTTTCTAATGAAAAAATTTTCAGAAATGAGGATATTGACCAAGGACCTTATGCAATTATTATGGCTCCAACTCGTGAACTGGCACAACAGATTGAAGAAGAAACCATCAAATTTGCGAAGACTTTGGATATTCGAACTGTTGCTGTAATTGGTGGTCTGTCAAGAGAAGAGCAAGGCTTTCGCCTTCGTTTAGGATGTGAGGTAAGTTTTCATAAAGTTTCAAATTTTGTATTTTTCTGTAAAACAGGTTTAGTACACTAGTGAATCGTGGTCAGATAAGATTTCTTGGCATGTTGGGCTTGTAAAAGATGCTAACTATGATGCAGGAGAAACATTCCATTAATATTATATAAATTTTTGAAATTCTGCCATATTGCTTATTGGAGCTATTCATTATCTATATCCACATCTCAGTTTTGCAATTCTTGATATTTGGGGCATTGATCAATAGATATGCCATTCAGGTTAGAAGCAACTCAAAATCAAAGGAAGAAATAATAGGAGATTGAAGGATCATTGGATTCATTGGTGTTATTATCAAAGGATGATCAGTGGTGCCATAATACCTTTCTCCTTTTTCAGTAGGCACTATAGCAACAATGCACAGATTTCACAGACTGCTTTAGACAAGCTTTCAAACAAGTCGTAACTCATTAACTTTAGAGGAATCACTGCAAATTTACGGATGTGTGAAGAACATTTTGAATGCCCTCTGTAGTTCAGAATATTTCTTTTATTATTTAATTAAACAATGAAATAAGCTCAGCGTATTCCAAATGAACTATTAAATCAGCACTCTAGCGTCGATTTAAATATTAGAGGAAAAATTGTCTAGAGCCGGGTGGGATATGAACCCACAACCTCCTGATAACATCTCAGGTGCTCTAAACCACTGAGCTACCGGCTGCCAATCAAGATCTCCTCTAATTAGCGCTATGAACATTCCTTTCATGTTTCATTTGACACTATTCAGGCAATTTTAGCCATAAACGGCATTTATATTTGCCAATAGATGGAAGCATATACAACGAGTATGCAGATAATAAGCAATGAAATAAGCTCGACGTATTCCAAATCAACTATTAAATCAGCACTCTAGCGTCAATTTAAATATTAGAGGAAAAATTGTTTTGAGCCGGGTGGGATATGAACCCACAACCTCCTGATAACATGTCAGGTGCTCTAAACCACTGAGCTACCGGCCGCCAATCAAGATCTCCTCTAATTAGCGCTATGAACATTCCTTTCATGTTTCATTTGGCACTATTCTGGCAATTTTAGCCACAAATGGCATTTATATTTGCCAATAGATGGAAGCATATACAACGAGTATGCAGATAATAAACAATGAAATAAGCTCGACGTATTCCAAATCAAAAATGAATAGTGCCAAATGAAATATGAAAGGAATGTTCATAGCGCTAATTAGAGGAGATCTTGATCGGCGGCCGGTAGCTCAGTGGTTTAGAGCACCTGACATGTTATCAGGAGGTTGTGGGTTCATATCCCACCCGTCTCAAGACAATTTTTCCTCTAATATTTAAATTGACGCTAGAGTGCTGATTTAATATTATTTAATTCTTTCATTTGTTTAGTTTTTAAAGTTTTTGTATTTATAGAAATAACTCATAATGCATATGTTTGAATTTTTAACTATTGACAAGCTCAGTACTAAGGAAAGAGTACCAGAAAAAAAAATTGATTATGCTATAGAAAATAGAAACTGAAAAATATAGCTAAAAAGAGATCAAAACCTAGGAAAAAAATTTAATAAAAGTAGTCAACTTCAGGGTTTGGGTGCTGACCATTTAAACCCAACTCAACTGACTTGTGGCTTTGAGCCTGATCATGGATTCTGAACTTGCTGCCCTAGTTGGCCTCTGTTGAGGGAAAATCTACCACTGTCTTTTCTGTTTCCCTGTGGGTTGCCAGCCCTAAGTAAACAGATGCACAGGATACCTTATATCAGCTGGTGGATAATCCTGCTCAGTGGTCATTACAGGTATCTGAACTCTTACATCTGAAGGCATTGCCAACTTACCATGGAGTAATGTATCTCAGACAGGTCAGTTTCAGTGGTAAAGCACATATATTTTAGTAAGGGAAGCAATTGCCAAAAGCAGTGTTCCAACTAAATCAGAACTCTGTTCTGGTACTTAATATTTTTAAATCGTTGAACTGGAACCCATTCTTTTACTTCATGTTTCCAAATCTTTGAATGCAAGCAGTTCTATACTTTTTAAATCAAATGATATTGAAATATTAATATTATATATATAGTCCAGTAATGAAGGAGGGAAGGATTGAGGGTGAAATCTTAGTCATTGAGAAAATTTTTTTAAAATAAATTATTTGTTCATCCCTTTCCCAGTAGCTGAATGTTTGGTTACTGATCCTTAAGGACCTAGGTTCAAGCCATTGATAAAATGCATGACTTTTTCTCTCTTGTGTTGTGTTTCTGCAATACAGTGTATGAGGTCTAGAAGGAAGGCTGAGGTCTTGCCTTCCTCATAGACCTTCTCTGTGGTGTATTATACTGCAGGCTGCTGTCAGATCTTTGTAGTGAGCAGCTGCTTGAGGGGAAAATTATTTTTTCATTAACTGATTTAATAAAAATATTAACAACATTTTTGAAAACCCTCATACTTCCAAATATTTTGGCTAATCTTGACTACACCACTGATTTATATGAAAGAATTATCCATAATTCCTAAATTTTATTCTTCTATTTCCCATTACTTGTCTGTAATGTGCTTGAATAAAGGCATTATTATCAGTAAAAGTACAGTACAATTTCTTCTTCCAATACTGCATTCTATAAGCAGATGTGTGGAAGATGCAAAATATTTTCGTCATTGGTACATGGAAACAAACAGTCATATCCATCATTGCTATTCTAGATTTCACTCATTTACCAGTGGGTGGCACTTTTGTGCATACAAGGACTGAAGGTTCAGGTCACAAGGATTAAAGTTGAGTACCCTTAGGAGTCAGGTGGAAATCTTCCATTAAGATCATCCATTGTGTCCTTCAATGTACACAGGGCCCTCCTGTACATGTGGTCACGACTTACATTTCATCTGATGGACATCTGTATTTCCAAGGTATTCATTGTCCCCTTGGTCACTGAGAAGAGTGTGTGGCTTAATGGAAATAAATTTCAACATTTGCACAATTGGGACTTGAACCAGGGAACATCAGAATACAGGCCTGGTGCACTACAAACCAAGCCACCCCCCTACCCATTTTGCTGAAATGCAAATGCTATTCTGATGGCTTTTGATTGTCTAGTCACAGAAATATGTATATAACATCAAAAGAGATTTGAGTGATAAAGATATGGAGCCTTACTTATGAAAGAAAGAATTGCAGGAATAACCTGAATCAAAACTGTACTAGTTGTAGCAGACAGACATTGCTACAATAGCTTAATAAATATGTAAAAGATCAGTTAATAGCTTATAGAAATCTTTGACTTGATATCTTGGTTGACAACGCAGAGGAAACAGCAAAACAGTAGGGAGTTGTACAATGTTGGTAATATTTTTAGTGGGAAGAAACAGTTTGGTGTATGAGGCTGAAGGGATTACATGATAAAATCATTGAAGGTGATAATTCTGCCATGGGTAGGAGGGCTGAAAATGAGAACAGAAAAGACGGCCGAGACAACCATAGACAATCTAGGAAGTCGTTTTGGCCATAAATACTATGTTTTTGCATCTTGTGAACAAAATTATTTACATCTTGTAAACTTTAAAAAAGTATAATGATGCCTGGAGCCCATATTAAAAAGTATAAGAAGAAGAGGAAGATGATGAAAGAGAAGAAACTTGAGATTATCTCAAGGATTGAAGCCAGTGAAGGTACAGCATATCTGAATATATAATCTGCTTTCCAACCTGTTCTGCACAATGAAGGCCTTCCCATTCACAATGTACAGTAGATTCACAATATACCATTCTACAATGTACAATAGATCCTTCATGTGTGTGAATTCCATTTGTGTGAATTCAAATGTACGCAAACTATTTTTAATGCCCTCTTTTTTGTATATGAACCGAAATTCAAATATACATGAGTTAAACCCAACCTTTAGTTACCACTGTCATTATAATAATGAGTTTAGCTACTGCTTTCATTATAATAATGAAAATTTGTTAGTTGCCACTGTCATTATAGTAATAAAATTTAGTTAGCTATCATTGTCATTATTAATAATGAGAACAGAAAAGACGGCTGAGACAACCATAGACAATCTAGGAAGTCGTTTTGGCCTTAAATACTATGTTTTTGCATCTTGTGAGCAAAATTATTTACATCTTGTGAGCTTTAAAAAAGTATAATGATGCCTGGAGCCATGAAGAAGATGAGGAAGATGATGAAAGAGAAGAAACTTGAGATTATCTCAAGGATTGAAGCCAGTGAAGGTACATCAGCCATAGGGTGTGCATTTAGAATTAATGAAAGAATGGTGCGCACCATGGATTTGTTAATTCCAGATGTGCACCTTAATCTGCCTCACAGAGGCCATATAGGCATCAGTAGGACAGATTAAGTCTATATGATTATTTTGTAAAAAAAATTTGATTTCTATTGTATGTACCTTTTACAAAAATGCAGTAAACTCATTTCTCCTAAACCTTTGTTTTTTATAACTTTTTATTTGTATTACTCTATGTAATTTACATAAATAATTAATATATATTTTCAAGTGATCTCAGAACCTAACCCCTTATTTCCTATTGTTTCTTATGCTCTGTTTGCATGAAGTTAATGTGCGCAAAGTTTTTGGAGAAAGAAACCCTCATGTATGTGGAGGATCGAGTGTAGTTAGTTCTACTCCCATAGTTTGTAAGGAGGATGATGTATTTTTGGCCCTATATCACATTCTAATGTTACTTTGGCTATTTCTAAATGAACACTGCATAAATCCCCATCGATTAATAAAATTACTATTGAAATGCTTAGTCCTGGAAAGGTTTCTGTTGTTACATGGCTGACTGAAATTTTGAATATTTTTTATGGTAAAGAATAATTTTTATGATAAAGTTGTTGTACCTAAGAATTTTACTATCATCATCATCCTCAAGCAGCTATGGACTATGGAGATCCAACCAGACCATTCAATTTAGTTCTCCAAGCATATCTGTCCTGAACTACATCTGCTGCATCTGGCTATGCATACCAATTCTAACAAGCTCCTGTTTGACATTGCCCACTGCATCCTAGGTCTCCCCCTCTTTTTGAGGCCATTAGGCCCACTGCTCATTACCCTATTTGCTAATCTATAATTATCCATACGGGCAACATGGCCAATCCAGAGCTATTAATATTCTTTTCTTTTATTTAAAAAAAAGATGATTGCAGTTCTTGTGATAACTAAAGGATTATCAGCCTAATTTCTGTTCTAGGTGGGGTTATTTGCAATATTGTGCTTAATAGAGTTAAGAATATGATTGATATTCAAATGCATTTTGAACAGTGTGGGGTCAGAATGTTCATATAATTTGTTATGTGGGTTGTTTTCTGTCTTCTTACATCAGTACTATAACATTTATCTGTTATATCATTAAACATACTTTAACTATACTCTATAATAAGAATACACAGGGCAACACACAAAAAGGCTTTGAAATGAACAGATGGTCATGTATAAATGACCCAATCTGCATTGAGTACATAGGTAACCATTTCACTACGCTGTATTTTAAACTCTAAATTGCAACATATTGCGTTGTATTGCATCAGTTCGTCATATACACAACTCCCGGATGTATTGCATCATTGTCTGATGCAATGTAGTTGAGTCATGACATCGCGGCTTTATGATTGCGGACAAAAGATGAAGCAATTGTTAATTGTAAGCAATGTCTCGTGGGGTGAGCAAGTCTGTTGAGCAACTCTCATTTACCCCTGAGTCATAAGTATAACATAAGTGATCATTGCAGTTTTAATCCAGTAGTAGTGATGCCTCGTAACTGTGTTAATAGTGCAGATACATTTTGTTACATTTGCGGGGAAGTGATGTTTGCAAGCCAGAAAAAAGCCATCACTCCAATAATGAAAGCAGCATATGAGTTTTATTTTGGATGCAAGATCGGGGATCAGGACAAGGCCTGGACCCCACACATGTGCTGCAGTACGTGTGCAAGAAATCTTCTGAAGTGGCTGAAAGGTGAAAAAGTGGTGATGCCATTTGCTGTTCCTATGGTTTGAAGAGAGCCAAGCAATCACACAAATGACTGCTACTTCTGCATGGTTCCACCTGTTTCTGGAGGCATCACAAGGAAAAAGAAGTGGACAATAGCATATCTGAATATACAATCTGCTTTCCAACCAGTTCTGCACAGTGAAGGCCTTCCCATTCACGAACCTACAAAAGAATTTTCTATTGAGTCAGATGATGAGGAGGGAGGTAAACCGATGTCAGCCGTCAGTGTCTAATGATGATCCATACAACTGCCATGGTGTGTCATCTGCGCCACACATTCTCATCGAAGAAGAAATGAATGATCTAGTTTGTGATCTGGAGCTGTCCAAGGCCAAAGCAGAGTTACTTGGATCCAGACTTAAACAATGGAATCTTCTCAAGGAAAATGTCCGAGTGACTTTGTTTCGAACTCGTCATGAACAGTTTGTGTCTTACTTCTGAAAGGAAGATGACCTTGTGTTCTGCTCCAATGTAGATTGCCTGATGAATGCCCTCGGAATCAAACATGACCCTCAAGAATGGTGATTATTTATAGACTCCTCGAAATTGAGTCTTAAGGCTATGTTGCTGCATAATGGAAATCGACTTTCATTCCAGTTGAACATGCTGTCTACGTGAAAGAAACCTACAACAACCTGAAAAAGCTGTTGAACTGTCTTCAATACAGTAAGTATGGCTGGCATCTCTGTTGTGACTTGAAGGTAGTGGCTCTGTTGATGGGTTTGCAGCTGGGATATACGAAGTACTGCTGTTTCTTATGTGAATGGGACAGCCAAGCAAAGACTTTGCGCTACATGAAGAGAAACTGGCCTCAGAGAAAATCTCTGAACATCGGAGAGATGAATGTGGAACATCCAGCACTGGCAGAAATGCACAAAATCCTGCTACTGTCCCTACACATCAGACTCGGTGTGATGAAAAACTTCGTAAAAGCCATGAACCAGACGGTATCAGCTTTCAAGTATTTGGCTGATAAATTCCTTCGTCTTAGCAAAGCAAAAATTAAAGAGGGAATTTTTGTGGGTCTTCAGAATCATGAGCTGTTCAGAGACCAGATGTTCCACAACCTGCTTCAGGGTGATGAGAAAAAGGCTTGGGATGCATTTTGTCTGGTGTCAACTAAATTCCTCAGGAATGTCAGGGCAGACAACTTCAAGAAACTGGGTAAGGACGTATTGTCTCTGTATCACAAATTTGACTGCAATATGTCCTTAAAGATCCACTTTCTCCATTCCCACCTAGATTTTCCCCCCGACAACTGTGGCATGGTTAGTGATGAGCATGGTGAATGTTTTTACCAGGACATTGCAACGAGGGAGAAATGATACCAGGGAAACTGGTCCACTTCAAAGTTGGCTGACTCTTGTTGGACGCTCGCCAGAGATGATCCTGAACAGCTGTACAAGAGATGGGCAAAGATGTGTGTATTACTCTATTATATAAGAAACTATTTTGGGTTTCTCAGAAATCATAGCCAATTTTGCATTTTCATTATCATATTTGTGTTCAACACCTTGAAATCTTTAAGAAATGGCTACTTCTACCTCAGAGACATGACTTTTATGAAAATTTGCTGCCCAGTGATATTAAAGCTCAAATTACTAATAACTTTGTACTTTTTTTGTATCAGATTTTTTTATAGTAGTAAAGTGGTATAAGAAGTTCTATACTCTAGACAATTATTATTCAAACAATAAAGTTTAGGCCAATATGTTGGCACCAATATTAAAAAATGACACCAGTCAGAAAAGTCTGAATTCCTCTGATCTATTCATTTTGTTTGAGTAGAGGTATATTTTATTCTAATTTTATTTTTATAAGCTTTTCTGAGTAAATAGTACTATATTGTTGATGTAATTTTTTTTTTCAAATGCAGATTGTGATTGCTACCCCTGGACGTTTGATTGATGTTTTGGAAAATCGTTATTTAGTTCTTAGTCGCTGTACCTATATAGTACTGGATGAGGTAAGTTTTTTTTCCCATTTCTCTCTCAAAAAAAAAATGTAATATAAACGAATAGACTAGCATTTTATTGCTGAAAAATCCTGTGCAATTACTTTTAATATCGTTATTTTTGCATTGCATAAAACCCATTGCAAAGAATTGCTGTTGAATTTAAAACGTCATGATAGTTTTTGTCACTAAAAATATTGCAAGATATAGCAATTAGAAAATTTATTAAAAAGGCAAAATATAACATTATGGGACTGAAGCTTAACAGGAACAACTAATTTAACAAAAATCCTAGTTCAAATATTGCAGTTAAAATTGCACCTGTTGATATTTGAAATCCCACCTGATCAAGAAAAAGCTAAGTCAAAGATATGTAGCATCAAATGGTATTATAATAAGTCCAATCCATTATATACTGTTTGCTGCTTTTATAGGTGTAAACCTCAGATATGATGATAAGAGAAACAGAACAAAAACTAAACAAAGGACATAAACACATGATGCTCCAATTTTGCCATATACAATCAGCAATACAAAAGAAAAAAAACAAGAAATAATTTTTTTAGCACTACTAACTACTGTATGGATTGTCTTACTGACAATTCATTCACCTCAAGTCCATCATATACTAGACTTGAAGCAAATGTTATGTTCTTGGTGTTTTCTCCTTTAATCAGCTGTGATTCAAGTGGCAAGTATGTGTGTACAACAGTTTAATTGAACACTTGCACTATTTTGCCGAATTACAACTTTTATGAAACTAGTTGTTCCAGGGGTCCAGTTTCAAGTTTTGTGGAACTATATGATATGTGTAATAGTTTAATATGAATTTGTTGTGAATGTTTGCATTATTTATACAAATAGAATTGTATTGAAATATTTATTTGTGCAGACAAATTTGTGTATCACTGAAGAGAACAGTGACTCTGAGCTTGATTATGGATCCTGAATTTGCTGCACTAGTGGGCTTCTGTTGAGGTAGAATCTTCTGCTGTGTTTTCCATTTATTGGTTGCCAGCCCCAAGTCAATAGATTCACAAGATATGTTTTATCAGCTGGTGGATAGTCCTGATCAGTGGCTATCACAGGTACCTGAACTCTTGCTTCTACGGGCATCATCAAATCCTACATTGGAGAAAGTCTTCCAGTCTAGATGGCTTCAGCCTTTAGTAATGGGGGGGGGGAATGGGTCTTTGTCCCATTCCTGTAATTAGGGGGCTGTTTGATATTACTGGCATTCCCTCTCTGAATAAATATAGTTTTTTTAAACGCCCCACTAACCATTTTCTCTCCATGGTAGTTGGAATGTCAGAACTCTACACAGAGATTATTTTCTTGATGTCCTCACACAAGAATTCCACTGTTATAATTTTTATGTTCTCAGCTTGCAAGAGAGCAGATGGACAGATAAGGTCATTTTCTCAAAAATAATTTTAAATTTCTCTTTTTCAGGGAGGGGAAGATAAAGAGCATCTCCAAGCCACATGTTTGCTTCTCAGCAGACACGCTAGTGATGCTGTTCTAGGATATGAGTGAATTAATGAAAGGTTTATTACAGCTAAATTTCAGACAAGCATTAACTCTTGCAGTGTTGGGTTTCTGAAACTGAACTCACTGTGGTGGCTGGATTTATTTTAAAGTGTTTTCAGAAAATAAAATAAACAACTTTAGAACCTCATCCTGAAGTAAGTAATGAACAGAAATGTGTTATGTTATTTGCCAAAAGAAAGAGCATTTAACTGTGCTTAATAAAGTGGCAAAAATTCAAGAGGAAAAAATGGTAGGTTAAATTTTTTAAACAGTTTTTTAAAACATTGCAATTTTTTTTTCCACTTTATCTTTGGTAAAATATGAAAAAAATATATATTTTCCCCATGTTTTCTATATTATTTTATTATTCTAATATAAACAGTTCGTAATATTTCAATTATTGCTTAAATCTTTCACTTGTTTCGATTTATTTAGTCATTTATGCATATAATGCATCTTCTTAGATTTTTGACAATCGGCAAATGCTAAGCCTAAGTGAAGCAGTGTCAAAAAAAAAATTGCTGTAAAAACTAGATAATTTAAATAAATGAAAAATATATTGGAAAAGTGATAAAGAACCATGAAAAAAATTTAAAAAAATGTTTCAAAGCATTTAGAGTTTATTCAATGCACTGAATTTGAGAATGAGTCGCCTTATTTTGAAGCTGCATAACTGCTATGAAAAAGTTTAATTCCAAAATTCCAGCAGAAATTTTGTTTAAAAATTGCAATTTCCTAAGCTTAATTTGTTTATATGCTTTAAATGTTATTAAAAATATTAATAAATAAAATCCTATCATTTAAAAATAGTGCTCTGAGTAATCTTAATGCTTGTTCTGATTGCCTCCATTATAGATCCTAGCAGTTTCACTTACATTCACTTTCAATCGTTTCTAATTAATTACCATTCAGAGTATACATTTCAGAAGTGATAAAAAATAATTTTAGAAGCATTAAAGTAAATAAAAGCATCTTTAAAATCGAAAATCTGCTAAAATATTGATTGAAAGCCAATGTGTGGAGGAAAAATCTTCCACTGTGTTTTCTGTTTGTTTGTGGGTTGACAGCCCCAAGTGAATAGATTCACAGGATATGTTTATCAGCTAGTGGATAATCCTGAGCAGAGGTTATTGCAGGCACCTGAACTCTTTGCTCCTATTGGCATCGTCAAATTCTACATTGGAGGAAGTCTTCCAGTGTAGATGGCTTCAGCCTTTAGTGGTGGTGGAACAGGTCTTTGCCCCATGTCTGCGATTAGGGGGCTGTTTGATATTGTCGGCATTCCCTCTCTCAATAAACATAGTTTCTTTAAACATCCCACTAACCATTTTCTCTCCATAGGTAGTTGGAATGTGAGGACTCTGCACAGAGCGTTTTCTCTTGATGTCCTCACACAAGAATTCCACCATTATAATTTAGATATTCTCGGCTTGCAAGAGACCAGATGGACAGATAAAGGTCAGATTCTTAAAAATAATCTTAAATTTCTATTTTCAGGGAGGGAAGACAATAAACATCACCAAGGCGTGGGTCTGCTTCTCAGCAGACACGCTAGTGATGCTCTTCTATGATACGAGTGCATTAATGAAAGGTTTCTTACAGCAAAATTTCAGACAAGTGTTAAAGACTTGAATGTTATCTGCTGTTATGCCCTCACTGAGGATGCCGATGAGGATGAGAAGGATAGGTTTTATGAACAACTTCAGCCCTTTTGGTATTGGTAGCTGCAATGGCCAACATCTCCTACAGGTAAGTAAACTAAATGGATTCAGAATAACTAACACTTATTACAAACACCGTGACATACATAAGTACACATGGGTTTCACCCGATGGGCTGCATAAGAATATGATTGATTATGTATTAATTAATAGCAAATGGGCTAGTTCTGTTAGGAATACCAAGTCATATAGGAGAGCTGAAATTGGATCTGACCATTATCTTGTTAAAAGTGTCTTGCAACTTAAACTTAAAAAGTATTGTGCTAGGGTTAAAAAACTTGCTTTTAATACTGAAGCTCTGAAAGACCCAGTTATAGCCAAAGCTTACCATGATAGGTTAAATAGTCATTATGACAGTCATGGTATGCTTACTACTGAAGTCGAGGAAGAATGGGATCATTTTAAACAGGCTTTTTTGGACACTAACAGTACTCTTTTAGGAAAAAAGGAGCAGAAGAGGCAGAATTATCTGAGTGATAAGGCACTTGAGCTTATTTCGGAAACAAAGAACTGCAGGAATGTCTTTAATCAATACCCTACTAGTCCTAATAGAAAGCATTACAGAGAACTTAATAAATGTGTAAAAGATCAGTTAGCTGCTGATAAGAATCTTTGGCTTGATGGTTTGGCTGACAAAGCCTAGGAAGCAGTTAAGAATCTATGGAGAGTGTGGAGAAATAGGCATATACACCAGCACAACAGCAGAGAGCTGTACCAGATAGTTAATGTTTTGTGTGGTAGAAAACGGACAGGTATACAGGGATTGAAGGATAAACAAGTTAAGGTTATAGAAGGTGAGGATTCTGTCATGGCTAGGTAGGCTGAGCATTTCAGTGATGTTGTAAACAATGTAGTTAGTTCTACTCCCATTGTTTGCAATGATGATAGATGCATTGGTGGCTTTAATGTTGGCCCTATAACACAATCTGAAGTTATTTTGGCTGTTTCTAAACTTAAACTACATAAATCCCCAGGGGTAGATGAAATTACTACAGAAATGCTTAGAGCTGGGAATGTTTCGGTTACCACTTGGATGACTGAAATTCTGAATATCTTTTATGATAAAGGCATGGTCCCTAAGGATTTTACCAGAGCTATTGTTATCCCTATTTTCAAAAAAGGTGATCGCAGTTCTTTTGATAACTATAGGGGTATCAGCCTACTCTCTGTTCCAGGGAAAGTTCTTTGAATGATTGTGCGTAATAGAATTAAGAATCTGGTTGACATTCAATTGCGTGATGAGCAATGTGGATTCAGAAGTGATAGGGGATGTATGGATCAGATATTTTCACTTAGGCAGATTCTTGAGAAATGTTTAGAGTTTCAGAAACCTTTGGTTGCTAGCTTTGTTGATTTCAAAAAGACTTTCGACTCTGTTGATCGTCCTAATTTGTGGTTGATTGTGAGATCGTATGGTATACCTGACAAGTTAGTTAACATAATGAAAGCTCTCTATAATAACACAGTCATGTGTGAGAGTTCGTAAAGCTTGTAGCAATTGGTTTAGCATTACTTCTGGTGTTCGACAAGGGTGCATTTTGTCTCCTTTTCTCTTTTGCTTGGTTATTGATTATGTTATGCAAAATTCACTTCAAGGGAAAGATTTTGGCCTTAAGTTGACTGGAGATATGAAAATTTCTGATTTAGATTATGCTGATGATTTAGCCCATTTGGCAAATGATGTTGATGAGATGAACTCTTTCATTCGAGCTGTTGATGAAACTGGTAGTAGAGTAGGTTTGGTTATAAACAGAGAGAAAACTAAAGTGATGAAAATTGGTCAGGCAGGCTGTGATTCAGTTAATCTGAATGGTTGCAGTCTTGAGCAGGTGTCACAGTTTAATTATCTTGGGAGCTATGTAGCAGATAATGGTGAGTGCGGCATGAGATTAACAGACGAATAAGGATTGCTGCCGGGACTTTTAAGAATCTATGGAGAGTGTGGAGAAATAGGCATATACACCTAAAGACTAAAATTAGACTGTATAATAGTTTGGTTCTTTCTAGGGTTAGTTATGGTAGTGAAACTTGGATGCTGTGTAAACAAGATAATAGGAAACTAGATGCTTTTGATTCCAGATGCTTATGCAGTATCTTGGGCTTTAAGTGGTTCAACTTTGTAACTAATGATGAGGTTAGGCAAAGGAGTTTGCAACCTCCTTTAAGCAGCATATTGTGCAGAGAGAGACTCCGTTGGTTTGGCCATGTTGCCCGTATGAATAATTATAGATTGGCGAATAGGGTTATGAACAGTGTGCCTAAAGGCATCAGAAAGAGGTGGAGACCTAGGATGTGGTGGGCAGACAATGTGAAACAGGACCTTGTTAGAATTGGTGTGCAGTGGCCAGATGCAGTAGATGTAGCTCAGGACAGACTTGCTTGGAGAACTAAATTGCATGGTCTGGTTGGACCTCCATAGCCCATGGCTGCTTGAGGATGATGATGATGTACATAATTCCCGAACAATGCAATTTCTGGTAGTAAAAGAATTGGTATCCTTACATTAAAAGTGTAGAAAGTATTACAACTCTAGTAGAGCTATAAATAGCACAAAATACGCAGAAATGCAACCAATCAATAATCTTAGTACAGGAAGGCAGAATAAAGGCATAAACTAAATCGTCACTAGTTGATGCTGTTTACAGTGACTGAACATGCTCACTGCAGACTCAAATATATTTGTTTTTAAACTATATATATATATTTTTTTGCAGAATCAACAGGTAAAATATATATATATCATTGGTTTAAAGTTATTTTTGATATTTAATTAAATACAGTTGGAAAGAATTCAGGTTTCTTTTTTGAAAATTTTTTTCACAACCTTGTACTACGGAAGTTGAACTTTGGTCTCCAAGCACTATAATGGGAAAGATGAAAGTGATTCTACGGGCTGCAGCACAATAAGTGTTAAAGATGTCTTGTTATGCCCCCTCTGAGGATGTTTAGGAAGATGGGTTTTACAGATAACTTCAGGATATTTTGAATTCTGTCAAGAAAGGAGATGTAACACTTGCTTTAGGCGACTTCAGTGCTAAAGTTGGTACTGATTTGAGGAGTGATTTTGGGAGGAGTGTGGAGGAGTGATAGGTCCCTTTGAATCATTTTGGTATTGGTAAATGCAATGGCAAAATGCAACATCTCCTACAGGTAAGTAAACATAATGGTTTGAGAATAATAACACTTATTACTAACACTGTGACATCATAAGTACACATGGGTTTCACCAGATGGGCTGCATAAGAATATGATGGGCTAGTTCTATTAGGAATACCAGGTCATATAGGGGAGCTGAAATTGGTTCTGACCATTAGCTAGTTAAAAGTGTCTTGCAACTTAAGAAGTTTTTTTGCTAAGGTTAAAAAGTTACCTTTAATACTTAAGCTCTGAAAGACCTAATTATAGCTAAAGCTTACCATGATAGGTTACTTAGTCATTATGATAGTCATGGTTTGCTTACTACTGAAGTTGAGGGCTATTATAAACAAGCTTTTCTTGAAATTAACAGTATTCTTTTAGGTAAAAAGGAGCAGGGGGGGGGGGGATTATTTGAGTGAGAGGACAGTTGAGCTTATTTTTTAAAGAAACAACTGCAGGAAGGTCCTGAACTCTTTTAAGCCTGTGATGGCCCAAAATTTCCGAAATTTGAAATTGATTAATCCAAATTGTGCTATTCCTTTGTCTTTAATACCCTCTATCATTTTCTGAAATTTCCTGTATGTTGAAGGGTTAATCAATACCCTACTAGTCTTAATAGAAAGCATTACAAAGAGCTTAATAAACGTATAAAGTGTCAGTTAGCAGCTGATAAGAATCTTTGGCTTAATGGCTTCACTGGCAAAGCCAAAGAAGCAGTTAGACAGTACAACAGTAGAGAGATGTAAATAAAATAAAATAAATACCTCCTCAAATAGCTGCATGCCACAGAGGTCTGACAGGAGTCTGTCAGTTTAATATGCCATAGTAGAGGGATCTGTGAGGATAGCGGGCCCTCAGCAGATTTTTTCTAATTGCACATGGTGTTCCCAGGTGGTCACCCTCCCAGGTACTAACCGTGCCCAAAGCTGTTTAACTTCGGTGATCGGACAAGAATGGTGTTTCCAGCATTGTACTGCCATTGGCGTACCAGATAGTTAATGTTTTGTGTGGTAGAAAATGGACAGGTATACAGGGATTGAAGGATAAACATGGCAAGGTGGTTGAAGGGGAGGATTCTATCATGACTAGGTGGACTGAGCATTTTAGAGATGTTCTAAACAGTGTGGTTAGTTCTACTCCAATTGTTTGTAATGATGATAGATGCATTGCTGGCTTTAATGTTGGCCCTATATTACACTCTGAAGTTATTTTAGCTATTTATAAACTTAAACTGCACAAATCCCCAGGGGTAGTGAAATTACTATTGAAATGCTTAGAGCTGGGAATGTTTTTGTTGCCACATGAATGACTGAAATTTTGAATATTTTTTATGATAAAGGCATTGTTCTAAAGGATTTTTACCAGAGCTTTTATTATCTCTATTTTTAAAAAAGGTGATTTCAGTTTTTGTTATAACTATAGGAGTATCAGCCTACTTTCTGTTCCTGGTAAAGTTCTTTGCATGATTGTGCTTAATAGAATTAAGAATCTGGTTGATGGATAATTACACTGCTCGAAATTGAAAGTGCCCTACTCAGAAGGACATGTACAAACATGTAAATAGAAAGGTGGGTGTGCGCAGTTGAGATATGTAAATGATGATAATCCGGAGCCAATGTCATGTGTGGCTCAAGAGATAAAAGGTGCAAGAAGGAACAGGGATGATATTATGTTTATGCAGGTGGAAGTTGTGTGAACAATTAATTATAAGTTCACAGCAATATAGTTAAAATAATATTTAATACACGATTTATGCTGTTTTAAGGGAGTGTGCCTAAGAGCAATCACATTTACACATTGACTATCTCATGAATAGTCATGGTAAGAGTTGTTACAATTGTATGACAGAACTTAAAGCAATCTTTAAAACTATAAAGGTTCATAGTAATAGTCATAACATTACCATTTTTCATGGAAAGTCCTGCTGGTTAAGTGACGTGATATGATCTCTTTTGGTGCTGTCTTCGTTATGGACATATAGCAGCACACATAGTTGTAATCATAGAAGTAATCATAAAAGGTAGCACATATGCTGTCAGTTCACAAATATTAACTTTTGATGTATACGTATAATACTCCAGACGCCAGTCCAGAACTACGTTGATCTTAGAGATGACATATTTCAATGGTATTGATGCTTGAAATTTTCAACAAACTCATTGATGTGATATACTTAAGCTCAGGAAGCAGCTCCATTTGTCAATGTCCTGTATAATCGGGCTTCAGATTTATTTCCAAGTTTGCATCCCACAAACTCCATGAACAAGCATATATCAGTTCAAGTTAAAAAACAAGTCAAAGCACTAGATTAAAAACGTTAAAAACTTACGACCGCTCTTCCCATATACCAACAAATTTACATGTTTCGTACTAAGACGCGTGCGGAACTTCATCAGGCAAAGTAGCAAGTAAGGTAGTGGGTATATATGAGAGCATCCCCCTATCAGTGAGTTATCTGATTTGTTTGATGCTCGCAACAGGAGATTCCATGCCGCCGGTAGGGGTGGAATGTCCGTGTTACACAAGCAATTCTTATTTAAATTAATGTAAATTTTTTCAGCATAACATAATTGATATTTATTTGACTATGCTGTTAATGGTTTAAAATTTAAGTTACTAATCTGTAGTTGATTTTGTTTTACAGTCTGTGCCAGAGCTGTATTATCATTTCCTTTTTTAATGTCAGATTGATGTTCTGACATAATGTTATTCGTATAACCGGAAAGTTTTACCAATATTGAAATCCCCCCCCCCCAATATTTTATTCTCATCAGGTATTTCAATTTCGTATACTCCCCCCATTGGTTTCTGTTTGTCTCTGTCATTTACAATTAAACTCTTAATAGTATTATTGATCTTGTGTGGCATTTTTAATTCATATTTAGCTACTACGTTTTTGATAGTCTTAGATATTCCAGCCCAACAGAACTTTAGTGTGCATGAGGTCCTGGATCTGGCTACCTCCTCTTATTGGTTTGTTGTAGGAGGGTGGGCATGGGTTCAGACCGAGGGCATCCCAATAGGATCCCCTCTGTCTGGACTCATGGCCGACATTGTGATGAGACACGTTGAAGAAACGGCCCTTAAAAAACTGCAATTAAAACCATTATTATATCTTCGTTATATTGACAACACCTTAATTTTTTGGCAACATCCGGTAATAGAATTTGAAAAATTGTTAGAAACATTTAATGGAGTTTTATCCTCCATTAAATTTACGCATGAAATCGAACAGAACAGTGAATTACCATATCTGGACATTTTGATTAAACATGAACAATTAAAATGTAGTACTGCCATTTATAGAAAACCAACTTTTATACCAAACCTTATCCCCTATGATTAGCGCACCCATGGGAATATAAGAAATCTGCCATCAAAACATATTTTATACAAGCATATCGATATTCTTCTAGTAAAATTATATTAAATAATGAATTAACTATTATATATAATATTGCAAAGATAGCAGGATACCCTGAAAAATGTATAAATAAAATACAAAAAACAGTGAAGTATAGTATGAGGAAAACCTCAGAACAGGACCCTGCTCAAATTGCAAAAATAAGATTTACTCATAGTTTCTCTTTTATACCCGGAATATCTAAGACTATCAAAAGCGTAGTAGCTAAATATGACTTAAAAATGCCACACAAGATCAATAATACTATTAAGAGTTTAATTGTAAATGACAGAGACAAACAGAAACCAACGGGGGGAGTATACGAAATTGAAATACCTGATGAGAATAAAATATTGGGGGGGGGGATTTCTATATTGGTAAAACTTTCCGATTATACGAATAACATTATGTCAGAACATCAATCTGACATTAAAAAAGGAAATGATAATACAGCTCTGACACAGACTGTAAAACAAAATCAATTACAGATTAGTAACTTAAATTTTAAACCATTAACAGCACCGTCAAATAAATATCAATTATGTTATGCTGAAAAAATTTACATTAATTTAAATAAGGATTGCTTGTGTAACACGGACATTCCACCCCTACCGGCGGCATGGAATCTCCTGTTGTGCGAGTATCAAACAAATCAGATAACTCACCGATAGGGGGATGCTCTCATATATACCCACTACCTTACTTGCTACTTTGCCTGATGAAGTCCCGCACGCGTCTTCTTACGAAACATGTAAATTTGTTGGTATATGGGAAGGGCGGTCGTAAGTTTTTAACGTTTTTAATCTAGTGCTTTGACTTTGTTTTTTAACTTGAACTGATATATGCTTGTTCATGGAGTTTGTGGGATGCAAACTTGGAAATAAATCTGAAGCCCGATTATACAGGACGTTGACAAATGGAGCTGCTTCCTGAGCTTAAGTATATCACATCAATGAGTTTGTTGAAAATTTCAAGCATCAATACCATTGAAATATGTCATCTCTAAGATCAACGTAGTTCTGGACTGGCGTCTGGAGTATTATACGTATACATCAAAAGTTAATATTTGTGAACTGACAGCATATGTGCTACCTTTTATGATTACTTCTATGATTACAACTATGTGTGCTGCTATATGTCCATAACGAAGACAGCACCAAAAGAGATCATATCATGTCACTTATCCAGCAGGACTTTCCATGAAAAATGGTAATGTTATGACTATTACTATGAACCTTTATAGTTTTAAAGATTGCTTTAAGTTATGTCATACAATTGTAACAACTCTTACCATGACTATTCATGAGATAGTCAATGTGTAAATGTGATTGCTCTTAGTCTCACTCTCTTAAAACAGCATAAATCATGTATTAAATATTATTTTGTGTGAACAGTTGAGATTAGGTGGTTCTGCTTGGAAATTGTTCAGTGAAGGCCAAAAATGCCTGGTACATGCCATCAGCAGGTTTATCTCCATTTGGATGCTTTTGAGAGAGGAAGAATTATAGGCCTATGTGAAGCTGGATGGACTACATCATGTCACTGTCCATGTTCATTAGGATGCACGAACTGTTGGACGCTGTTGGTAACAGTTGCGAAATGAAGGTTCTAGCGTGCATCACAGAGGGAGTGGTGCTTTCCGACAGATGTCAGCATGACTTGATAAGCGCATTGTTTAAAATGCTCGTTCACCACCACAGAGCACTGCAGGCGATATTCAGTGGGTTGTGTCAGCAGCTGTGGATGTCCCCATAACAACTCGAATGGTAAACCGAAGGTTGCATGTGGCACACCAGAACTGTAGGCAACAGTTACATCAACTGCCATTTACTGTAAACCATCACAGTGCTTGTCTGGCTTGCTGCTAAAGTTGTGCAAACTGGGATCATGAATTGAACACTGTTGTGTTTAGTGATGAATCCCGTTTCTGTCTGGGTGCTGACAATTGAAAGGTCCATGTATGGTGATAACCTGGCGAGAAGACGGATCCAGCTTTTGTTCGAGGCCTGCACACCATCTATCAGTCAAGCATAATGGTATGGGGTGCTATTGTATATGACAGCAGGTCACCTCTTGTCCTCATCATGAGAACACTGACAGCTGCACAATACTTTAGTGCGGTTCTGCAGCCCATTTTGTTACCATTCCTGGGAGGCATGCAGCAACCCATTTTGCAGCATGACAACACCCATGTACATACTGCTAGGGTCTCCAGACAATGTTTGCAACATGTTCAAGTATTGCCATGGCTAGCACGATCTCCAGATTTTTCCCCAATAGAAAATCTGTGGGATCACACTGGATGACTTGTTCAATCCTCTCACTGGCACTCGATGAATTATGGTAGGAAGTCAACACTGCTTGGTGTGCAATTCCTCAGGACCACATCTGTCAACTGTATGACTCCATACCATGCTGTATTGCTGCCTGTATTGCCGTTCACGGCGGTGCAACCACCTACTGAGGCAGTCACATTGTGCTGCATTATCTCATCTTCTAACTGCTATAAGTGGCTGCAAATTAAATCATGGTATGCCATTATGTATTACATTTCACCTCTATCCCCTCACTCCTGGGTAGGGCAATTTCGATGTTGTGCAGTGTACATGATGAGCAGTGTGGATTTAGAGGTGGCAGGGGATGTGTAGATCAGATTTTTTTCACAGGCAGATTCTTGAGAAATGTTTAGAGTTTCAGAAATCTTTAGTTAGCTTTTTTGATTTCAAAAAGGCTTTTGACTCTGTTGACTGTCATAATCTGTGGTTGATTGTGGGATCTTACGATATACCAGACAACGTTAGTTAACATAACAAAAGCTCACTATAATAACTCTGAGTCATGTGTGAGAGTTGGCTAAGCTTGCTGCAATTGGTTTGGCATTGCTTCTGGTGTTCGACAAGGGTGCATTTTGTCTCCTTTCCTCATTAGTTTGGTTATTGATTATGTTATGCGAAATTCACTGCAAGGGAAAGATTTTGGCCTTAAATGGTATGGAGATACGGAAATTTCTGATTTAGATTATGCTGATGATTTAGCCCTTTTGGCAAATGATGTTGATGAGATGAACTCTTTCATTCGAGCTGTTGATGAGACTGGTAGTAGAGTAGGTTTGGTTATAAACAGAGAGAAAACTAAAGTGATGAAAATTGGTCAGGCAGGCTGTGATTCAGTTAATCTGAATGGGTGCAGTCTTGAGCAGGTGTCACAGTTTAATTATCTTGGGAGCTGTGTAACAGATACTGGTGATGTGCAGCATGAGATTAACAAACAAATAGAGATTGCTGCTGAGGCTTTTAAGAATCTATGGAGATTGTGGAGAAATAGGCATATACACCTAAAGACTAAAATTAGACTGTATAATAGTTTGGTTCTTTCTAGGGTTAGTGAAACTTGGATGCTTTGTAAACAAGATAACAGGAAACTAGATGCTTTTGATTCTAGATGCTTACGCAATATCTTGTGTATTAGGTGGTTCAACTTTGTAACTAATGATGAGGTTAGGCAAAGGAGTCGGCAACTTCCTTTAAGCAGCATATTGTGCAGAGAGAGACTCTTTTAGTTTGGCCGTATTGCCAGTATGCATAATTATATATTATTGAATAGGATTATGAGCAGTGTTAAAGGCCTCAGAAAGATGGGGAGGCCTAGAATGCCGTGGACAGACAATGTCGAACAAGACTTTGCTAGAATTGGTGTCCAGTGTCCAGATGAAGCAGATATAACTTCTGTTTAGAGAACTAAATTGCATAATCTGGTTGGACCTTTGTAGCCCATGGCTGCTTGAGGATGATGATAATGATGAAAGATCACCATCTACTTTTGTATTCTGGTAAAGTGATGAGAATTTTAACTTCTTATATGATTTAGATGTTGGGTTCAGTTGGTTTACCTCTGGGCAATACTTTTTTTGCACACAGTGGGCTAAATAGCCAGGTCACAAGGTTCCCAAGGGCTCAGAAAAGGTTGCATTGGATTGTTTTACCTCTGAATGACACTTTTTTGCACACAATGGGCTAAATAGCCAGGTCACAAAGACCCCGATGGCTCAGAGAGAGAGTTGGGAGGAGGGTACCCACTAGACAGCTGTTGGGAGATATATGATAGTGTCCCATCGAGGCTATCCAGCATGTTCTGTAGCATGCCCAGGGTATGTCTCTCCCTTACATGGGACTACGATTTTACATCCCATCCAATGGGTGACAGTGTTGTCCCAAGCTGACTGAGGGCAGGGTGGGGAGTTTTGCAGAGATAAATCACAATGCTGGCCCAGATGGGACTCGAACTTGGGAACTGCAGTTTAAAGAGCCTGGGATGCTACTGAATGAGCCACTCCTACCCCTTAGAAAAAGTTGGGGGAAGGGGACTCATTGAACAACTGTTAGGTAACAGATGGTAGCCTCCTTTCAAGGCCATCAAGTGTGTTCTTTAATATCACAATTTTATATGGCTGTCCCATACACTGTGTGACTGCTTAATGCTCCATCCAACAGATGGCAACCTTTCCAAGCCCATTGGTGTCACCTACTGACAGATGGGTGGAGGAGAGCTTTGCAGAGATAAATCTCAATGCTGCCCATCTGGGATTTTAACTTGGGAATTGCAGATTATAAGACTGGCACTCTACCTAGTGAGCCTCCCAAATTTAGAAGAGAAAGGAAGCAATAACATAAAGACAATTAAAAGTTACTAAACAAAGATTTGAGGGAAGAGAATGTTGTGTATCTTTTAGCCCAAACATCATTTTACTAATGAAGAAAAAAAAAACTTTTTCAAACAAGGCATATGGATAAAATAAAAGTGGTACTGAAAAAAAGATTTATTTTCTTGCATATATTGTACTACAGTATTATGCAAATCCATGTGTGAGTGAATGCTGGCACTAAATGCATGTATCACTGGGAGAAGTTTCATGTACCCTTGTGTTATGAGTACCATAGTTTTGGAATGACTAGTTTATAGTATTAAAAATCAATGTACCTTTGTAAATTAAAAAGAAATTGACTTCATTGCTAATTGTGATAAGTTGTACTTGATCATGAGTTTATATGACATGCTTGATTAATTAGTTTACATAATGGGTTGGATTGTAGGTTGATTTACCTCTGAGCAGCACTTTTTTGCACACAATGGGTTAAATGACACAGGTCACAAGGACCCCGAGAGCTCAGAGAGGGTTGGGGAATGGGACCCACTGGACAACTATTAGGATTGATGGAAGCCTCCTGTCAAGATCATCCAGTGTGTTCTTTAACATGCACAGGGATGACTCTTCTGCATACAGAGTCATGGCTTTTTGTCCCATCTGATGGACAGCAGCTGTTTAACCCCATTTGGTGATTGAGGCTGGATGGCTTTCTGATTTCTTTCTGATTGAGGTTTTTTTGATTGAGGCTGGATGGAGATTTTGCATTTTAGCATATTGATATCTCTTTATAATACCACTGAGCCATATGTGAGAGTTGGTAAAGCTTATAGTAATTGTTTTAATGAGTATTTACATATTTTTCACAGACTATTATGATGATATCTGATATTATGAAAATATCTAATTTAAATTATGATGACAGTTTGGCTTTCTTGAAATTATGTTAGAAAGATTAACTCTTATTTATTCACATAACTTTTTAGTACAATCAAATCAATAAAATCAACCTGTAAATGGTAGATAGGTAGTCACTGAAAGGAGAGCTATACACCAATCCCCTGTAATAATGCATAGAACCAGCCAGGCCTAGCACCTAATGTCCGACCCTGCCTTCTTGTGGTGCAGGCCATTAGTACCTTTCAAAAGAGATACTTTCTTGTGAAAGTGAACAGAAGGGGAGGGCTGCCAGATTAGTGTGGCCTTACTGATCTGGACAACTATGGCTACTTTTCTTTTTTTTCCTAACCTGTTGAGGAGTGGTCAACCACACAGGGTCCTGGTGCTGATGATATAAACCTACTGGGCTGAACTGAATTAAGGCTCTGAGCTTGATTATGGATCCTGAATTTGCTGCACTGGTTGCTTCTGTGGAGGGAAAATCTTCTGCTGTGTTTTTTGTTTGTTTGTGGGTTGACACCCCCAAGTGAATAGATTCACAGGATATGTTTATCAGCTAGTGGATAATCCTGAGCAGAGGTCATCGCAGGCACCTGAGCAATTTGTTTCTACTGGCATCGTCAAATTCTCAATTGGAGGAAGTCTTCCAGTATAGATGGCTTCAGCCTTTAGTGGTGGGGGAATGGGTCTTTGCCCCATGTCTGCGATTAGGGGGCTGTTTGATATTGTAGCCATTTCCTCTCTCAATAAACATAATTTTATTAAACATCCCACTAACCATTTTCTCTCCATATGTAGTTGGAATGTGAGGACTCTGCACAGAGCTTTTTCTCTTGATGTCCTCACACAAGAATTCCACCATTATAATTTAGATATTCTTGGCTTGCAAGAGACCAGATGGGTAGATAAAGGTCAGATTCTTAAAAATAATCTTAAATTTCTCTTTTCAGGGAGAGAAGGCAATAAACATCACCAAGGAATGGGTCTGTTTCTCAGCAGACACGCTAGTGATTCTCTTCTAGGATATGAGTGCATTAATGAACGGTTTCTTACAAAAAATTTTCAGACAAACGTTAAAGACTTGAACATTATCTGCTGTTATGCCCCCACTGAGGATGCTGATGAGGATGAGAAGGATAGGTTTTACGGACAACTTCAGGATATTTTGAATTCTGTCAAGAAAGGAGATATTACCCTTGTTCTAGGTGACTTCAATGCCAAAGTTGGTACTGACTCTGACCTTTGGGGAGGGGTGATTGGCCCTTT
This sequence comes from Ryuthela nishihirai, assembly GCA_038380435.1. Classification (NCBI taxonomy): domain Eukaryota; kingdom Metazoa; phylum Arthropoda; class Arachnida; order Araneae; family Heptathelidae; genus Ryuthela; species Ryuthela nishihirai. Next base: position 3,750,487 of record JAWZYU010000012.1, read on the forward strand.
TGGTATTGGTAGCTGCAATGGCAATGGGCAACTTTTCCTACAGGTAAGTAAACTCAATGGTTTCAGAATAACTAACACATATTACAAACACTGTGACATACATAAGTACATATGGATTTTACCTGATGGGCTGCATAGGAATATGATTGATTATATATTAATTAACAGCAAATGGGCTAGTTCTGTTAGAAATACCAGGGCATGCAGGGGAGCTGAAATTGGATCTGACTGTTACCTTGTTAAAAGTGTCTTGCAACTTAAACTTAAAAAGTGTGCTAGGGTTAAAAAATTTACTTTTAATACTGAAGCTCTGAAAGACCCAGTTATAGCCAAAGCTTACCATGATAGGTTTCTTAGTCATTATGTGCAGCCATGGTTTGCTTACTGCTGAAGTTGAGGAAGAATGGAACCATTTTAAACAGTCTTTTTTTAGAAACTTACAGTACTCTTTTAGGCAAAAAAGGAGCAGAGGAGGCAGAATTATTTGAGTGATAAGGCTCTTGAGCTTATTTCAGAATGAAAGAACTGCAGGAATGTCCTTAATCAATGCCATAATAGTCCTAATGGAAAGCATTACAGAGAGCTTAATAAATGTGTAAAGGATCAGTTAGTTGCTGATAAGAATCTTTGGCTTGATGGTTTGGCTGACAAAGCTGAGGAAGCAGTTAGCCAGCACAACAGCAGAGTGCTGTACCAGATAGTTAATGTTTTGTGTGGTAGAAAACGGGCAGGTATATAAGGATTGAAGGATAAACAAGGTGAGGTTATATAAGGTGATGATTCTGTTATGGCTAGGTGGGCTGAGCATTTCAGTGATGTTCTAAACAATGTGGTTAATTTTACTCCCATTGTTTGCAATGATGATAGATGCATTGGTGGCTTTAATGTTGGCCCTATAACACAATCTGAAGTTATTTTAGCTATTTCTAAACTTAAACTTCATAAATCCCTAGGGGTAGATGAAATTACTATAGAAATGCTTAGAGCTGGGAATGTTAACCAGTGTTAACCAAATATATTATATATGTATTGATGAAATGTCTAACAATTGTATTTTGAATGTTCCCTTTTTCAACTATATGTGAACAGTTAGTTTTATCATAAATAGTTAAACCATAGCTTAGGACTGATTCTCCAATAGGATGAGAAATAATTTGAGGAATATTTAATGGGAAAATAGCACACGAAGTTGGGACAAAATCACAAAAGAGTATCTTTGTTTGCCATAAACATAATTTATATATTTCTTCCATCTGAAAAAATCATCAAAATTCAGACCTAGATACTTCACTGATGAAACTCTTTCAATAATATTTTTATGACTTACATGGAGGGAAACTGAGTGGGAGTTCTAAAGTATTTTAAGAAACCAAAGTATGAATGAGTAATTTATTACAAAGACACCAAATCATACAAATAAAACAATCTAATCTAAACACAAGTATTTCTCTTCCTCTTAGTATGAAGTCAAACCATAAAAAGAATGATTTACTATGATTAACTAATTTTCTATGTTTAAACTACAGTGCTGCCAATATTCACCTCCTATGACAAAATAGAACTTATTACCTTATAACATCAAACAAACTAATTTATGATGAATTTCATTTGTGATAGAAGATCACCTTAACAATATTTTACACCTTATAAATGTGAAATATCTAACATTGATCTCCCCTGATAGAGGACCCCCAAAACAAACTTTGCTGTTGATTCCATTTCACCACTGGAACCAGGTTTCATCTTGAATCAAATAAGAGCAGTCTTCTTACATATCATCACAAACACTAATTTGATACACTATATCTTTCTTTGTTTACTCAATAATACTGTTATACTTTTTGTTTTTCCTCCACAAATCTTATTATTCAAAGTGTCTCTCCATTCTAATCAGTTGATAACGTAATTGTCATCACACTGAAGCATATGTGAGCATTCATGACACATCTACCATAAGTTCATTGTAGCATGTTTATCTGTCATAACACTGTCCCCTCCTTAGGTCTTGTTCATCCTGAACAATTCTTGATTCCGAAGCTTCCTCATTTCTTTGATGAAATGAGACCAAATGATCCACGTGAACCACCTTGAACTTTGTAGTAGGATGTCAATGAATGTGATACACCACCTCATTAATCCTGTTAACTACCATATACGAACCTTCCCAAGATTTCTGAAGTTTTGTGAAAGTCTCTTCTTTCTGTGTGAATTCTACAGCCAGTCAAGATCTTGATTGGAAACAGTTCCATTTGTTTTACTGTCATACCTCGTTTTGGTCTCTCGCTTGCCAAGTTGATGTTATGGCTGATGGAGTGATGTATTTCTTCTAGTCATTGTTGTAATTCTTGTACGTATTGTGGGGTGGACACAGGCATTGCTTTGGGCTGACCATATAAAAGGTCACAAGGAAGACATAATTCTCTTCCAAAGAGCATCATGGAAGGTGTCTGACCAGTTGTCTCATACACTGCTGTTCTGTATGCCAATGAAAAGATTGGTAATGGCAATCTCAGTCACATTGATGGTCGTCAACAAACAATGCTAGATGTTATGCAATTGTCCTATTGAATCTCCCAACCATACCATCCGACTGAGGGGGAGTTGTCCTTGTTTTCTGAATGCCTAATAGTTGACGGATGCCTTTAAACACATTGGATTCAAAATTTTGTCCTTGGTCTGAGTGGAGTTGCAAAGGTTCTCCATACCTACTAATCAAGTTACTTATTATCATCTCTGCAACTGTTGTTGCCTCCTGATCTTGGATGGGATGGACTTCGGGCCACTTCGTGAAATAATCCATTACCACAAATGAAAAGCAATTTCCATCATCAGTCCTAGAAAATGGACCCATTGCGTCAATGGCTATTCTCTCAAAAGGGGCACTAACGTTATATGTGTGCAGCTTACCCTGACTCTTAGTCTTAGGGCCTTTCTTTACTGTACAGGCCTCACATTGCCTACACCATCTTTCAAAGTCTGCCCTACTTTTCAGCCAATGAAATCGTTTCCTGGCTTTCGCTAATGTCTTATTAACACCGAAGTGTCCTCCAGTGGCACTATCATGCATATCTTTCATCACTAGTTCCACTCGGGAGTGAGGAAGGATTACTGCCCACAGATCAGTCATCCAGTGGAATTCTCCCATCTTCTGTGTAATATACAGTCTTTCACTTCTAAGAAGTCCCACTGTACCCAATAACTTTTAGTAGTTGGGCTATATCTCGAGATTTTCTCTCAGTTATGTCTTATATCAGATTTTTCAATCAAATTTATTATTGGCCTTATATCTTCATTGTCTAGTTGGGCTTTTCTAATTTCTATTAGGCTCCAGATATTAGGAGTATCACTGTTTGCTTGTGTTGATGTTGTTTGTCTTATGGGCATTATATCTTTAGTACCATATTTCAACTCTGCATTATAACAATGCTTACAGTTGTCAATATATGGACATCTGGAAAGGGCATCTGCATTCCTATGCAGTTTGCCACTTTGATGCTCAATGGAGAAATTGCACTTTTGAAACCGTTGCATCCATCTAGCAATTTGTCCTTCAGAGTTTTAAAGTTTAGTATCCACCTGAGTGCAGCATGATCAGTGCATATAAGAAATTTCTGGCCATAGAGATAATGATGAAAATGTTCTATTGCTTTTACTATTGCTAACAGTTCTTTTCATGTGACACAATAATTTCGTTCTGGTTTGGATAAAGTTTTGCTAAAATGTGCAATAACTCTTTCTTGTCTGTCTTATTGTTGTGAAAGTACAGCACCAACTCCTGTGTTACTTGTGTCAGTATCTATTATGAACTGTTTTCCAGCTTGTGGATATGCTAACACTGGTGCTGTGGAAAGAGCTTGCTTTAACTGTTGGAAGGCCACTTCACATTGGGTGATCTACATAAACTGCTGGCCCTCCTCTGTCAGATGATGTAATGGCCTTGCGAAGTTGGAGAAACCCTTGACAAATCTTCTATAATATGTGCAAAGTCCAATAAAACTATGAAGTTGAGGAACATCTTGTAGTGGAGGCCTATTTTAGCTTAGCTGTCCAAGATGACTGACCATCATATGTGGAAGGTTTAGTTTCACTCTTATCAATAAGTGTAAATACATAATTGTCACTAAAATTACTATTAACACAAAAAAGGGTAACATTTCATTTCTTAAAACCTTAAAATGGTGTTCACGTCAGTTTTTATTACATTGTTAATATCAACCTTTAGACTATCACATTGTGTGTTCAGTTCGGTCTTAATGTCTTTATACTGGTCAGTTATTTCATGTCTTTGAGCTGCTATTTCAGCTCTCATGTAATTATTTGACTGGCTATTTCAACTCTCAATTCATTATTATGTGTAGTTGTTTCAGCTCTCAAGTTATCAATATTACTGCTTAATTCAGTTAAAAGTTTTACTAACTCATCCATACTTCTAGTTAATGGCATTCAATAAATAATCCCACTCTTGACACCAAAGTTATGAATTAAACTAATGGAAACTAGCGTGAGTTCTAAAGTATTTTTACCAAACCAAAGTATAAATGAAGTAATTATTACAAAGACTAAATAATACAAATAAAACAATCTTATCTAAACACAAGTATTTCTCTTCCTCTTAGTGTAAAGTCAAACCATAAAAAGAATGATTTACTATTATTAACTAATTTTCAATGTTTAAACTACAGTGCTGTCAATATTCACCTCCTATGATCAAAATCAATGGAACCTATTACCTTGTAACATCAAACAAACAAACCAATTTATGCTGAATTTCATTTGTGATAGATCACCTTAACAATGTTTTACACCTTATAGATGCAAAATATCTAACATTGATCTCCCTGATAGAGGACCCAAAAACAAACTTTACTGTTGATTCTCTTTCACCACTGGAACCATGCTTAATCTTGAATCAAATAAGAGCAGTCTTCTTACATAGCATCACACAACACTAATTTAGCACGCTATATCCTTCTTTCTTTACTACTCCATTATACTTTTAATTTTTCCTCCACATTTCTTATTTTTCAAAGTGTCTCTCCATTCTAATCAGTTGATAATTGTCATGCTGGAGCATATGCGAGTATTCATGACAAATCTACCATAAATTCATTGTAGCATGTTCACATGTCTTAACAATATCATTACACTTTCAATTACCTGAAATGCTAGTGTCCACATTTGTTAGATAACTAAGTAAATGGTGTAAAATTTTATTGGTATCAGGAATGGAGATGTTAGGTAGATGAAAGTATATGACCTTAGACTTGTTTGTGTTTAAATATATACAATTATTTTGTAACATATTGAAATAATATCAAAATCTTTTTGTAGGTCATTATTAACTTTTTCAAAATTCTTATGCCACTGTTTTAAGATCCCAGCACCATCATCATATAAGTAGATAGAAGAGTTAATCTTTAGGTTGCTGGTATCAGTAATATAGATAAGGAAAAGTAATGGTCCCAATATAGAGCCTTGGGAGTGCTCTGTAGCAAACTTGTTTGACTTCACTAGTGATGTTACTAATTTTTTTACAATAAGTCTTTTAAGTAAATTTTAATGAAGTAAAATAGATGTCCCCTAATTCCTGTGTTATGCAGTTGGTCTAATGGGTTGAGAATCAAGAATTGAAAATCAAGGAATAATACTCCCACAATGTTGCCCTTGTTTAGGCTTGCATTGATATCATCAGAAAAATACTCCAGCAAATTTAGTGTGTGATGCCCCATCGTTCACTTTTGCTTTACCTTAACCAGTTTTTGTTTAATTTACGTTATATTTATCATTTTGGGGATTTTTATTTCCTTTTCGGCATCACAGCACTCGTTTTCAAGTTTCTAGGAGTTGCGTACGCGCAACTCCGAACTTCCGACCGTAACCGTTAAAGCGCGTGCCAAGGACACGCCCCCTCTTGCGTCATAGCTTGCGTCCGTCATTGTATGCAAATGTTTTTCCCGGCATGCGCCGGCCCATTGTCAAAACCGTGCCCTGCGAGGCACTTGAAGGATTTGTCACTTGAGAGTTGTAGAGGATGAAGCACTTGAGCTTTGAGAGCAGAGAGATGTAGTAAGGTGCGTAGCACCGTGCGAGTAGCGCAGATTTTAGTTTCTTCATTGATGTCTTGGTGAGTTACTTATTTTTGGAAATAAATCTATTTTGTTATGTTACAAACTTTTGAGTCTATAGTTTTTATCTTGAGCAACGCTGATTTAGAACCTTTTTTACATTACTTCTTATTGGTTAAGAATCATTTTGACTCTCACTTATGAACGCTCACTGGCACTGGAACCCTAAATCAACTTATTCTACATTTTTGGCAATTTGTTAATGATTGCCTGGCGCCCGTCAAAGCTATCCGGAGCATAAAACTTTAATTATTTTGCATTGTTTGGAGCGTTACAAGTGTTCCTGTGTTTCTTTGGAAGCCAAATTGATATTTTTCTAGGTAATCCATAAGCACATTGGCAACATGCCTTTCCATTAATTTTTCAATTGCTGGAAGTATAGAAATATGTCTATAATTATCAAACTGCTTCTTTGATCCTGACTTATAAATTGGTGTAATAATTAAAGTTTTAAGTTCAGCAGTAATTATATGGTTATCATAAATTCTATTTAGTAATTTAGAAAGCTGTTTTTAGAGGATCAATGTACAAAGTTGGAGAATTAAGTATCTAATATTAATAATGCCATAAGTTTTTTTCAGTCAAAAATTTATAATAATATTGTGTACTTAAAGGTAAGGCTGTCCCGTGGCCGAGTGGTTAGCATGCTCGACAATTGATCTAAGGGACCTGGGTTCGAGCCCCAGGTAAGGCATGGATGTTTGTTGTTGTCTTTTTGCTGAAGTCCCACCATCTTCACAGCATTTTTACTGTGGCATATAAAGTGACAGGCTCCTTTCAGACCTCTGTGGCAAGCAGATGCTTGAGGGGTTTTTTTTTATATAAAGATGTTACATTAAAAAAGATTGGGCTAGGTTATTTTATCTCTGAGTGGCACTTTTTTTGCATACAATGAGCTAAGAGATAAGGGCTCAGAGAAGGTTGGGGGAGGGGACCCACTGTACAACTGTTAGATGGTAGCCTCCCATCAAGCCATCCAGCATGTTCAACATGCACAAATATGGCTCTCCTGTACACAGAGCCATAGCTTAATATCCTAACCAGCAGATGGCTGTCTTTCCAAGCCCATCAGTGTCCCCTACTAACTGAGTGCAGGACAAGGAGTTTTGTGGAGATAAATCTCAATGCTGTTGGCTGGTGGGCTGGACCTGTTAGGGCCAACTATGCAGTGTGGTGAGTGCCTTGCCCACATCCAGGTACAGGTTTTTGAGTTCCCCACACATTATTTTCCTTTTGCTGTCATCTTTCTTTTGCAAGGACAATACATTTTTCCTGTACTTTTCCTCTTTCATTTTGTGATGATTCAGGTTAGTTTATTTTTGCTTTTATTTATTTGTGAGGGTTTGGCTCACTGGCTGTGGGGGTGCAGTACTTGTGCAGACCTTGTGTCCCATTAGATGTTGCTTTGTTGGACTCTGTGGTGGGTGGGGCACTGAACTACAATTGGCACTGAACTACAAATCAAAAACTAAGAGTTCCATAAATGCTAATGATTCTATCGCTGCTGCAAAGAGGGCTCGACATAAATCCCCATCATTTTTGTTGTCTTCTTCATTCACTTTGTCCGTTTCTTTGTCCCCTGCAATTCCTGATCATCCATTTCCATGGGTGACTTAGGTAAGTGGGGAACCCCTTCGTTATAGGCAAAGGTTTGGAGGGTCTTGAGGGAGTTCTGAAATCTGTCAACTGCCAAAGATCCAGAGTGACTTGCTGGTGGAAACTGCTTGCTCTGAACATTCAGAGCTATTGCTAAAAATGACAGCAATTGGTACGGTGTTGTCTCTATGACACCCTACTTACTAGATTTATTAATTCCTCCCAGGGTGTGATCTCTGAGTGGGGCCACCTAAAGGTTTCTGAGAAGGAAATCCTCTCAGACCCTTATTTCAAGGAGTGACAGCAGTCCACTGAGTTTTACAACACTGTGATGGGTACTAATCCTTACATTTGGCATGTCACGCCTGCCGACTGCCATCAAGATAGGTTTTCTTCACTAAGAGTTACGGCCATACATCCCAAACCTTCTGCATTGTTTTTAATGCCAGAGGTATGGTTATGCCTGTGCATCTTGCCAGGGCAAATCCATCTCTGCTCATTGTGGCAGCCAGGATCACCTTGAGCTTGACTGCACAACTGAAAAGGCAAGCTGCGTGAATTGTAGTGGTGGCCATCCAGTATTCTCCTGTGATTGTCCTTATGTGGCTGGAGGAAAAGGAAGTATTGAGCTACCGGCTGCCGATCAAGATATCCTCTAATTAGCGCTATGAACATTCCTTTTATGTTTCATATAGGCGCAATTCAGGCAATCCTGATAACATGTCAGATCCAGAGCACTGACATGTTATCAGGAGGTCGTGAGTTCGTATCCCACCCGGCTGAAGACAATTTTTCCTCTAAAATTTAAATCAACTCTAGAGTGCTGATTTATTAATTGATATGAATATAGACTGCCTTCAGTTTCCTAAACCATTGCTTGTGTTGGTCAAAATAAATCACAAATCATCACATGCCCATTCTCATAATACCTGAGATGGCCACACTCCTACAATGAAATTGTTATGGATTCCAGAAGAATCTTGATGACATCAGTGTCCTCCTTTGGACACACAAGCCCATCTGTGTGTGCCTGCAAGTGACATACCTGCAGACAGTCACTAATCTCATGATCTGGCACTTTTCCCGCATTCGGAGTGACTGGGATGGAGATGGACCCACTCACTGGGGTGTCGCCATCCTCATGAGCAACCATTCTTCATTCTAGGCTGTACCTCTCACCACCATTCTAGAGGCAGTAGCCATCTGCCACTTCGTGGGATTTTATTTTGACTATCTGCCCCATCTATCACTGAAAGTGTTATCTTCTGGAAAGACCTCAGTGACCTCTTCTTGCAGCTGCCATCCCTCTTCCTGATAATGGGGGACTTCAGTGGACACAGTCCTCTTTCAGGCAGTACTGACACAAACAGGAGGGGTGGGGTTCTGGAGGACCATTCTGCCATTGATCTCACCATCTGCTCCTACTCGATCCTTCCTCTTTATATGGGATGTTGAGGACAACCCTTATGGAAGCGATCACCTCCCTGTGGTATATACCATCTCTCAAGGGGGGCCTTGTGACTCTTCATGAGTATGATTGGGTTTACTGGGGTGGTTTTGAACTCCTCTGTGAGTTTGACCAAAACTTTGTCAGTCAGGAGCCAGTGAATGTTTTGCAGTGGTGGAGATGATGGACTGTATTTGCCCAAGCAGCTGCTTCAACCATTCCCAATACAAGTCTGGCACACTGTTGACTGAGCCGTCCCCACTCTCCATTTTAACAGTAAAACATATTTTAATTGAATGTCGCACTTTTAACCTCAAATGTGTTTTTCTTACCCTTCCTGATTTTACGTCTGAGCCCCTTACACTCGGACACCTTTTATCTGACGATTAATTTTTTTAACACACGTTTTTGGCTTTTTACGCTTTATTGGCTATTTTAATAGATTATAATTTTATGACTTTGTTATATTTATCCTGTATAACCTGGGTTAGTTTTACCTTATTTTTGTATGTACCTATTTATTGTTCTGCCGATTTTTACTATTTTTTCTATCTTTTTACATTTTTTGTTTTGCTTTGTTCTGTTTCCTGTGTGTTCCTTTTTTAGTTATGGGTTATTATTATTTTTTTACCTTGTTTGGTGCAAAATAGCCATTGTTACTGATGCGCCATAAAACTACAACCAACCAATCAACTGAAGATGTCATGGAAGTGCTGTGAAATTCGAGAAAGTTTTATCTGTATAATAAGTCTGAAACTTTGTATTTTTTGACAACCTGAGGGTTGAAGAAAATTCTTCATGATTAAGGAAATGCCTGTTTTCAGTATTTTGCAATTTGTCAAAAAAAAACTACATTGTGTGTCTTTGTCTTGTTGTTTCAGGCTGACAGAATGATAGACATGGGCTTTGAGCCAGATGTCCAAAAAATTTTAGAATATATGCCAGTAACTAACCAAAAACCAGATACAGATGATGCAGAAGATGAGGAAAAATTGTTGGCTAATTTTGCGTCCAAGCATAAATATCGTCAGGTATGGTTTTACCTTGCCTATATTATTTAAACTATTAATTAAAGGAAATATTAGATTGGGTAAATTTAACATTAATAACTGAAACAATTTCTTGTGTTTTAAATAATGTATATAAGGATTCAGTAAACTACTGATAAGAATCTTTGACTTGATGACAGCTGACAAAGCCAAGGAAGCAGTTAGACAGCACAACAGCAGAGAGCTGTACCAGATAGTTAATGTTTTGTGTTGTCTCTATGACACCCTACTTACTAGATTTATTAATTCCTCCCAGGGTGTGATCTCTGAGTGGGGCCACTTAAAGGTTTCTGAGGAGGAAATCCTCTCAGGCCCTTTTTTCAGTTTGTGGTAGAAAACAGACAGGTATACAGGATTTGAAAGATAAACAAGGTAAGGATATAGAAGGTGAGGATTCTGTCATAGCTAGGTGGGCTGAGCATTTCAGTGGTGTTCTAAACATTGTGGTTAGTTCTACTCCAATTGTTTGTAATGATGACAAATGCATTGGTGGCTTTATTGTTGGCCCTATAACACAATCTGAAGTTATTTCGGCTATTTCTAAACTTAAACTTCCTAAATCCCCAGGGGTAGATGAAATTACTACAGAAATGCTTAGAGCTGGGAATGTTTCAGTTACCACTTGGATGACTGAAATTCTGAATATCTTTTATGATAAAGGCATGGTTCCTAAGGATTTTACCAGAGCTATTGTTATCCCTATTTTCAAAAAAGGTGATCGCAGTTCTTGTGATAACTATATGGGTTTCAGCCTACTCTCTCTTCCAGGTAAAGTTCTTTGCATGATTGTGCTTAATAGAATTAAGAATCTGGTTGACAGGTAATTGCATGATGAGCAATGTGGATTCAGAAGTGGTAGGGGATGTATGGATCAGATATTTTGACTTAGGCAGATTCTTGAGAAATGTTTAGAGTTTCAGAAACCTTTGGTTGCTAGCTTTGTTGATTTCAAAAAGGCTTTCGACTCTGTTGATCGTCATAATTTGTGGTTGATTGTGAGATCATATGGTATACCAGACAAGTTGGTTAACATAATGAAAGCTCTCTATAATAACACTGAGTTGTATGTGAGAGTTGGTAAGGCTTGTAGCAATTGGTTTAGCATTACTTCTGGTGTTCGACAAGGGTGCATTTTGTCTCCTTTTCTCTTTAGTTTGGTTATTAATTATGTTATGCGAAATTCACTTCAAGGGAAAGATTTTGGCCTTAAGTTGACTGGAGATACGAAAATTTCTGATTTAGATTATGCTGATGATTGGGTTTTGGCAAATGATGTTGATGAGATGAACTCTTTCATTCGAGCTGTTGATGAGACTGGTAGTAAAGTGGGTTTGGTTATAAACAGAGAGAAAACTAAAGTGATGAAAATTGGTCAGGTAGGCTGTGATTCAGTTAATCTGAATGGTTGCAGTCTTGAGCAGGTGTCACAGTTTAATTATCTTGGGAGCTATGTAACAGATACTGGTGATGTGCGGCATGAGATTAACAGACGAATAGGGATTGCTGCCGGGACTTTTAAGAATCTATGGAGAGTGTGGAGAAATAGGCATATACACCTAAAGACTAAAATTAGACTGTATAATAGTTTGGTTCTTTCTAGGGTTAGTTATGGTAGTGAAACTTGGACGCTGTGTAAACAAGATAACAGGAAAATAGATGCTTTTGATTCCAGATGCTTATGCAGTATCTTGGGCATTAGGTGGTTCAACTTTGTAACTAATGATGAGGTTAGGCAAAGGAGTTTGCAACCTCCTTTAAGCTGCATATTGTGCAGAGAGAGACTCCGTTGGTTTGGCCATGTTGCCCATATGGGTAATTATAGATTGGCGAATAGGGTTATGAACAGTGTGCCTAAGGCCTCAGAAAGAAGGGGAGACCTAGGATGTGGTGGGCAGAAAATGTCAAACATGACCTTGTTAGAATTGGTGTGCAGTGGCTAGATGCATCATATGTTGTTCAGGACAGACTTGCTTGGAGAACTAAATTCCACGGTCTGGCTGGACCTCTGTAACCCATGTCCTGCTTGAGGATGAGGATGATGATGTATTTAAGGCAAGAACATAAACAGTAATAAAAGTTAATCCTTATAGCAGCTATCATTCCCTTCATTTCACAAAGGAAAAATTCTGGTATGCTGTATCATAAAAAGTGAATATCTTTTCACTAATTATATATATATATATTTATTGCACGTTAAAATTTAAATAATAAATAGTAAATATATTCAATATTTACACTAAAATACTAGCTTTAAAGTTATGGCTTTATAGTGTCTGAGTCTCTCATTAAACAAAATGAAAATGTTTTTGAAATGATAATGAATTCTGTGGTATTCTTCAAGTATGAAAAAAAAAAGAAAACTTTCAAGTAATGTAGTGGTTCTCAAACTTTTTGACATTGCGACCCCCTAGAATTGTAATAAATTTATGCAACCCCTCAAATCATAGATAAAAATTATGTGATCCCTCTTCCCTACAATGTACTCTATGTAGTTAAATTTAATGAGGAAATTAGAGGAGATCTTGATCAGCGGCCAGTAGCTCAGTGGTCCAGAGCACCTGACATGTTATCAGGAGGTCATGGGTTCGTATCCCACCTGACTCAAGACAATTTTTCCTCTAAAATTTAAAAACGACGCTAAAGTGCTGATTTATTAGTTGATATGGAATACGTTGAGTTTATTTCATTCTTTAAATCTAATGATTTCATTCTTTAAATCTAATGATTTCATTATATTTGAATTAGATAAAATGAAAAACAAAATTGTCTTTTTGCATTTAACACATTGTCACAAAACACTTTTTTTTATATAAACATACAGTCTCACATAATATTTCAAAATAAATATCACTAAAATATTATCAAATATAAAACTGGTCTGTAAATGGTAGTTAGGCATTCACTGGAAGTAGACTGTGCACCAATCTCCTGTGATGATCGCAGAATTGGCCAGGCCTAGCACTAAAGTCTGACCCTGCCTTCTTTGTTCACAACAAGCAGCTTTTATTTAATGCAGCCATCTAATGTAATGGCTACATTAAAAGTGCTGTTACATTAAAAATGTGATAGCACTTTAAATCAGTGATGTCGTTAATCCTACGGCATGACTCTTACTTACCACCACACCTGGACTCATTCTGCAGCAGGACACCACCACCACACACTGCATATGCAATGATGGACAGCCTTCAAGGTTGTGGACATTCTCCCATGGCTGCCATATTCCTAGGACTTGCTGCCCATTGAGCATATGTGGGACTTTACAGGTCACTGCCTTCGCCAGCTCCCTTTGGCGGCAAACCTAGTATAGTTGCATGCATATAATTGGATGCTGTTTAGAATGCCATACCTCAGGACACCATTAACCATCTGATTGATGGAATGCTGAGATGTTTATAGGCTTGTATAACCACCTGAGGTGGACCTACTGTGTACTGATGAATCTGCAATAAACGCACATACCTTGTATTCTCACGTTCGACTTTTTGATCATTTGCATATTTACTTTCATAGCTTCTATGTCATGTCAGTTTCAGGCATATACATCACTTCCTTCATGGTGTTGCAATTTCCACATTGAACAGTGTAGATATATATATATAATGATGATGCCTAATCTAAAAAGATATATAAATATTTTAAATCAGTGTAATGGGAGTTTTGGGCCTGCATTTATTAGTGTAGTTAATCTGTGTTTGGAGTATGTTTTGTCAAAAAAAAAACATTACCATAAATGAGATACTGATAAGTGTTGCTGACTCAGGGGAAGTTTGCAGTTTAATGATTTTCAATATTGCCAATGATTAGATTTTTGGATTATTTTTCCAAGATCTTGTAGAGCACAAGTTGAGAAATGCTAATTTATAGGTATACATGTGGATTAACATCTCCACAATTATGAAGTGGATTTTAGATTGGAAATACCTATTTAACCAAAGTTTGGGAAGTGTAATTATATAATATTTTTTGTAGTGTTTCCTGCAACATTTTTTCTGCAGCAGGATGACAACACCCCGCACACACTCCACATGAAATGATGGACAACCTCCAAGGTATGGACATTCTCCCATGGCTTGATGCCATGGAATAAACACACATACCTTGTATATGCCAGGCTTGTAATGCCAAGGGTGTAAAATTCATGATTTTACTCGTTTTTTTGGCTTAGAGAATCTTTTACTCTGGATTACTTTTGGATTGAGCGAGATAGTTCAGAATGAATTTGTAACTCGGTGGGCCACTTTGCTATGAATATCCCCATGAGATGTCAAGAAGAACGAAATTGAAAGTTCCATAAATTTTTCAGTATGCTTTTCATAGAAAAAAGTACTGATTTCAAACAAATATAAATCTCGATTTCCAGCAAATTTGTTCAGTATTTAATTAGTTTATAGAAATGAGATATTTAACAACAACAATGTTAGTTAAAATAAATGGCAAATATTTATTTATTTGCCATTTATAAAATAATGGAAACAAAAAGTTAAACAAGCTGAAACAAAGCAATAATTGCTATACACTGAAAGGAGAATTTATTATACACACCTACCTAATCACCACCTTTCACCTTCACAACATTAGCATGGACTCTGCCAAGGTGTTGGAAACATTCGGGTGGTATTGCAACCCATGATTCCAGAACCTTGTTGTATGTAAAGCACCGAGAGTTGCCAGTTTTGGGTTTCATGCTCAAATGCATCACCCCACTTCATCCCACAGATGTTCAATAGTGTTCAAATGTGTACAGTGAGAAGGCCATTCAAGGGTTGGGAACTTACTGGAATGCTCCTCCAGCCAATCCTTTGGCAAATGGGAGTGATGAGATGAGGCACTGTCCTATTGAAGGAGGGCATAATACTGTGGGAAATGGATAGCCATGAATGTGTATAGGTGGTCGGCAAGTAGATCTACTTAGCCTTGTGCAGTGATACTGCTCTCAATAGGTACTACGGGCCCAAAGATGGTCCATGTAAATGCCCCAGAATATTATACTCTGCATCCACCGGCCTGTAACACACTTGACACACTTGACAATTGGTGTCCATGGCCTCATGTATTCTACACCACACACACAACCTCCCATCGGCATTTTATAGTTGAAACCTTGATTCATTGGACTAAGTTACCCATTTCCAGTCTTCTACTGCCCATTGGTGATGTTCCTTCACTGAGTGCAACAATGCACAAGTTAACCATTAACACAACCCATTAACAAGGGTACTCGATGTGGACATTGGTTGCCATAGTCCAGGCATTCCTTCATGTGTCCAATGGTCTTTGTGCAAACCTTCGTAGCTGCCCTGTCATTGAATGTCAATGTTATCATCTGAAGTGTTGCCCTCCATTCCAATACGGGAGAAGTGACATTCACTTTGTATATCAATGGTCCAGTTATGGCCACATTCTTCTTGGCATCTGCATATTTTGCTGGTTTTGATGCAGTCCTGGTACATACATGTGATGGTCACACATGAAAATCTCAGACATTCTGCATTCAGAGATATAGCTCCATCTTCCTTGCACCAACTATCTGCCCACAAACAGACTCATTCAGGTCACAATGTTTACCCACAGAACAGTCACAAGTATGCTATACAATAGGTAGGCACTAACCTATATATATAGCCCACAAGGAGTTTTGGCTGGCCACATTATTGTGGTAAATAGGGCAGGTTTGTAGATAGGCGTGGTGTGTATAATAAATTGTGCTCTCAGTGTATTACACATGATAATGTATAAACATAATTTTAACAGTTTAGTAATGATTACCCCAGTTTTCAACAGTTCTCTCAATGTTCTTCAGAATGAGTCAAGATATTAAACGTTTCAGCATCCATATTCTTTCAATACTGAATGAATATTGTTGAAATTTGAGATTTAGATGGTTTGTTTTAGACTTATATTTTATCTTCTGTCACATTTTTTTTTTTTTTTTTTTTTTTTTATAAAAAGCCTGTTTTAAGAAGTTACAGAGTTTGAATTTGATTTGTCACTAATATGACTTGGGATGTTTGTAATAAAGTGGACACCAAATGTTTGTGTTACTTAAGGAAAAGAAAATTAAAAAAAAAAAGATTGGTATGAGATTTTTTGCAAATATTTTTTTCCACTTATAAATAGTTTGCCATTTTGTTTCTGTTTACTATGTGATATTCATTCTGATTTTTTTTTATCCTACAGACTGTAATGTTTACCGCTACAATGCCTCCTGCTGTAGAAAGATTAGCCAGATCTTATTTGAGAAGACCGGCTGTTGTGTACATTGGTTCTGCTG
Organism: Ryuthela nishihirai; assembly: GCA_038380435.1. Lineage (NCBI taxonomy): Eukaryota > Metazoa > Arthropoda > Arachnida > Araneae > Heptathelidae > Ryuthela > Ryuthela nishihirai. The sequence continues at coordinate 3,766,978 of JAWZYU010000012.1, forward strand.
GAAAACCAACAGAAAGAGTAGAACAGATTGTATACATGGTCACAGAAAGTGTGAAACGGTATGTATGATTGTTTATTTTTTTGTTTTTTTCATTTTCTTTGAAAGAAACCAAATGTTATACAAAGGAAATAATATAAAGTCATATAATGTAGCATAAGTAAAAATATAATGAGAACTATAAACCACAAAATCAAGATCAGCTCTGTTATTAGTTGAACTAGTTGTAAAGCTCGTTACACAAGTTCATAGCAAATTTTCAAAATCATAAACTATTGATAAAATCAATTTATGTACTTTTTTATTGCAAGGTGAATTCAAATATAGAGTACAATATTTTTCAAAAATTGAAGGAAGTTGAAAATTTTGTGGAAATCCCAATTTTTAAATATTTGTATAATCAATTCACTATAACTTCTACCAGAAATTGACCTTTTTACCTCACATTCGTCACCTTAGACCCAAAGACAAGAACAGTGAATATCATCAAGGTTTTCACCTGGAATGTTCTATGATCTGTCTGTACTGTGCATTTGTTTGGTTGAAACTGCATTATGGATCCAAATCTGCATATTGGCCTTGATTTTAGTGTTCTTGTCCTTGTGTATATAAGGGGGGGGGGTAACTTCTGCATCTTACTGGTCCAGTCATTACATTGAGACTGATGAACTTCCATTATTTGTTGACTATCAGTTTAAAAACACTATTGTGTTTAAACTGACAGAGGTCTCCTTTCACAGAGGTTTGTTGTTGCCACAGAGGTCTGACAAGTAGCTGATTGAGGGGGTATTTATTTATTTATTTTTTTAATTAAATGATGAGGCACCAAAACCTATTACTCTAACTTAACACATCAAATATTAAAAGATATAAATTAAAATCATATCTACATAATAGTGTGGAAGGACTTACTGCAAAGCATGTTTCATCTTCAGACTTCTTCTGGCAGTGTGCACTGCCTGAAAAAGTTTATAGATGAAACATGCATTGCAGTGGGAGATATGGTTTTAGTGTTATATCTTTTAATGTTTTATATATTAAGTTAGAGCAATACATTTTAGTGGCTTTTCATTTAATTATCAGTTATAATGTGCATTTAAGAAGAGACAGTTACCAGCATAAGTAACTTTTCAGCCAACTATAGAAGCAAAGTTTCTTGGACTGACATTTCATCATGAGGAGTGAACGAAGGCAACTCCTACTAGCACAAATCTTTAATAGCATCTTCTGATGATGATCAGTTGTTATAGTACATATAAAAATGGCCAACAGCAAATTATCTGCAGCAAGACAGTAAAATGTGCATTTTAATGAGTTAGTCAGCCAATATTACAAGTATGAATAAAATAACTTTAAGAACTAATAACAATTTTCTTTGTCAATGCTTTAAGCAATTTGAAACTTTAGGATTTAAAGTTGTCTGTTTTCTAAGATAATTATCAATTTACAGATTAAATGACCAATGTGTTTGTCATCTCCCTTATTTAAGGCAGTGGAATGATAATATCAGAACTGAGATATTTAATCTTTGATGTAGCCTCATAACTAATTTTGCTCTATTTATGTAGTGATTTTGTGATATTAAATTTTATTTCCTTACAGTACATTTGCAAATTTCAATATATTCCAGGCCATCCTATTTGGAACAGTTTTTTGTCCTAGGGGAAAAATGCTTTATTCTAATCATCCAACTGCTATTCTTCCTTTCAGTTTGTGTGTATGAGATATACCTATTAGACATCAGTCTTGACAGCATCAACAGCCAAGCCGCTTCCACCATGGCTTGTTTTGACATCTTCCTGAGATATTTCCCTTTGCAGGGTGGGGAAGGCTTTTTATACCTGACTACTTGTACCAGTGACTCTCTGCCAGCTATCAAGCTATGCATCTAGTCTTCTTGCCTGTCTTCACAGATAGATTAAAATCTGGCACTTAGATAGGATTGGCCATGTTATATTGTGACATTATACAGAGCAACCAACTACTCCAATTTTTCGGGTTTTCTCAAAATTTTGGTTTAAAATCCAAAAAACCGAAATGGTAATGGAAAATCCGATTTTTAGGGTTATTTTTGTTTTACTGTTATGAAAATCTGCTCCCAAATTTTGCAGCATTTTTGCCCTTTTCCCAAAAGGAGAATATTGATAAAAGGGAAAATTATCCCTACTCCCTAATCTGTTCTTTTTGTGGGCTCACCTGCACCCCAATCAGAGGAAGTCCATGACTTCAGCTGACCATTTCTGGACAGAATATACAGCAAAGTCCACACCTAAATTCTTTTACAGAGTTGAAGGTCATAGATTGTTTTCAAAATGGGTATTTATTGAACCTATACCCAACTCTCCTGGCTCTGGCTAACTAACTCTAATTGGATTACTTTAGAATCGGATATTTCATAGTGAAAGAGATAATACAGATTAGAGAACTATCCTAATCTGTGGGCCATGATTGGCATTGCAACTAGAATAGGTCTCATGCATGTCTATTGTTATCTAATTTGGGCTCATTGGTTCATAAGGGATTAAAACTTTTGTTTCATAAGAGTTAGGCAGGTTGACAGCTGGGCTATTGTTCTGACCTTTTATTGGCTGATCAAAGCTCCTCTCTTTAGCTTGATTTCAGCAATTTAGCAGTACTGTCTCTGTTCTTAACTCTGCACTTTGTCATTTCCTGTTGTGTATAAACAGTTTCATTAGTAATTTTGTGTTAAAACTTTTACTCTGCCTTTTAAATGTTCACACGATCAGAAATATTTGGCAAAATATTCCCAGGAATATATATTTGTGAAGTCATTGCATAAAGTGGAAACTTTTGCTTTTTGCAAATTCTGTAACTGGAATATTTGCATCAGGCATGGAGGCCAGAGAGATATTTTACTGCATAGCAAGATGGTGAAACACATTTTAAATTACACTGAGGCTATGAAACTGTCTAAGTTGGATTAATTTTTGAAAAATGTGATGACAATTAGCAAATCAATGCTAAAGTTTTATTTGCATTGCCGAGGTTTTATTGGTTGGAACTGGAACACAGCATCCCATTATCAGCTGCCAATCATAGTAGCTAGCTATTTGCATGACGTTTCTGAATTCTCCTGAAGTGAGGGTTGGATTGTTTTTTTACCTCTGAGTTGCACTTTATTGCACACAGTGGGCTAAATGGTCACAGGGACCCTGAAGACTCAGAGAAGGTTTGGGGGAGAGGATCCATTGGACAGCTGTTGGGAAACAGATGGTAACGTCCCATCGAGGCCATCCAGTGTGTTCTTTAACATGAACAGGGCCATGGCTTAATGTCCCATCCTGCAGATGGTGGCTTTTCCCCATCGGTATCCCCTACTGACCATGGGCAGGGGGGGAGTTTTGTGGAGATATATCTCAATGCTGACCCAGCTGGGACTCAAACCTGGGAACTGCAGATTACAAACCTGGCAGATTATGAACTATCAATTAAGCCACCCCCACCCCCTGAAGTAAGGAAGTATGCATGTGGTTGGACCAAAACAAATTTTATTGTTCAAGAACTTGCTACCAGTTACCCAAGAAAAGTTATAAGTGTTATAAAGACTTCCATTTTCTGTTGCAAATAATGGCAGCAATGTTTCTGATGATAAATTGTTTCATCTGGTGGTAATTTATTATGATGAAGATGTCAAACAAGTGAAGTGCAGCCTTTTATTATTGCCATGTTTTGAGGGTGGTGCAACTGTGGAAAATATTGCCACCTTAATGTTTTCTTAGTTCAAGCATATGGGCATTTCATGGTTGAACTGTGTCTCAATGTCATCTGACAATGCTCCTGTCCTGCTTGGTAAGAAGAAAGGAGTAATTGTTTATCTTAAAGCTAAGCAACCACATTTAATTTCCTTAGGTTGTCTGTGTAATCTTCCCCATCTAGTTGCAGAGAAGGCTGCCAATAAATTGTCCATCTTAACTGATTCGTTGCTGATAGATATTTATTCCTATCTGGAAAAAAATGCAAAATGAAAAGAAAACCTAAAACATTTTTAGTCATTGTGCAATGCAACCATTAAAAAATTCATGAAAGCATGGATACACTTTAGTGACTATCACTTGGAAGATACCTTGACTATCTGCTTGATCAATGGAGGCCATTGCAACTGTACTTCAAGGGGGGATGCTAAAATGATGAGAGTATGTGCAATTTCCAAAAATAAGCCATTTATATCCAGGAATATACTAGCAAAGAGAAAGCAGCCATAAACAATCAGATTACTTCCAGATTGCAAAAAACTTAGAACTAATGCTACAGAAATATACAAATGCTTTGCAGGAGAGAAAGAATATTTCTTTCTTTAAGTTCTGATTCCTATAGAGCCTATGTCTTTTTTTTTAAGAAGTGTGATAAGTTTATTGATAAATATAATAGGGTACTTCAAAATGAAGAACTGAAAATTCATGTTCTAAAGAATGATATTGAAGAATTTTGTAGAGAACTTTTATGTAGATTTGTAAAGCCAAGTGTTGCACCATCACTATTAGATATCAGGTGTAAAGATAAATAAAATAATGATCTCTTTAGTGGTAGTGATGCTTCTGATATAGTAAGTGATTTTTTGGTGTGAGGGGGGGATTAACTATAAATATATTCTGTTTGAGAATATTTTATAAAAAAATGTGATTATGTAACATTGATGTTTCTCTTTAAATCTGAGGTTCTGTTACATGCTCAAGTGGCTGATGTGAAAAGGAGAGAAGAGGCAAGTTTTTCTTCCATTAAATACTTTTTAAAACGTTGCCATCTCTGGTCATGGAACAAAATGAAGCATCTTCGAATAAAGTTATAAATGAACTTGAAGAAGAATTCTTGCAATTCCAGGAGCTGTTATACCTAAAGATAGTTTATCAATCCCAAAAATTGATACTCAGTGGGCTATGCTCACCCCCCCCCCCCCAAAAAAAAAAAAAAAAATCTCCTTCTGGCAACTTCAGTTATGTTTGATTAGCTGAATTTATGTTGGGTATTTTGACTTTCAATTACAGTAAGGCATCGTGTGAACAAGTGTTTGGCCAAGTAAGATGTAATGAAACTAGCTTTTGGGAATTGATGTCAAACACAACTCTCCAAGTTCTCTTAGTGTCAAAAAGTAACATGGTGAGAAATTATTTTTTGCAGAAATTTGATGCTGAGTTTCTAAAAAAAGACCAAGTCTGCAACACTTAAGAGACTGAACAAAAATAAGGACATATAAATGGAACTTAGCATATGTGTGTGACATTTTGCTTTATTCTGTACATTTTATATTATAATCAGTTATGCACTCTATGTTCCCTACTGTTATGTTACTTATTTTCCTATTGAATTTCACTTGTCATTTGTTGGCTGATGTCAATTTTTTTCACCATAACTTCATAACCCAGCAGCTGATCACAAGAGTAACACTGTGTGGCATGAGTTTGGAGAGAGATGGATTCGAGTCCCACAGATCAGCAAAGCAATTTTTTTCCACAAAACTATTTATTTACCCAACCTATTGAACTGGCTAAGGTATTTTTTTTTGAAGAAATAAAATATGTTTAATTTTAGATAACCTATGTTTTTTTAGCTTGCATACTTGTGTTTTTAGATATCTGAAAATTTTGTGATCAGTAATGTGATGGAAAAATTGTCATAATAAATCATGTTTTATCAGTAAAAATTACTATTGCAGTGTAAAATAATGTATGTATATAGCATGTTTTATTATGTTTTATTGAATATAGGAAGAAGTTGTTGGAAATATTAGAAAGAGGAGTGGAGCCTCCAGTAATCATTTTTGTTAATCAGAAGAAAGGAGCTGATGTTTTGGCTAAAGGTCTTGAGAAGATGGGGGTGAGTTAGATTTTAGTTTGAGTTATCAGTTAAACATCCTTAATTGTTAAAATGAATAACATTTAGTTGTAGGATGAAATTTATTGCATACTCCTAAAAAAATCTGTTTTGAGCAGCGTACACACAGCGTTAAAAAGAGTAACGAAAGGATTATAGACTGTTCTTAAGCCTCTGCAATGGAAATCAGAATTCTGTATATTTTTCTTCAAATGCAGTTATAAAAGTGAACCATCAAAAACATTATTTAGCTGTACAATTGTTAAATTTTACTATTCTGTTATTTTAAAGCTCGTGGAACATATTACACTCATGACACTAGGTCAGCTGTCAGGCACACAATTATCCAAAGGGTCACATAACTAACCTGTAGTATAGAATCCATAACTATTATGACTCAACAGTACAGTGTGTCCAAGCAGACCATATATATATATCACATAGTAGCCATACTCTTAAATTTGACTAGTCCAGGTTAACATGAAGCATAAAAAAAGATGTTGAACAGCTAGGGGATCTGCTTTCTGTTGTTCAAAATAGTAACTCACATGTAACAAAGTGATTTAAGGTAAAGAATGCAGTACTTACAATCCTTTACTTTTAATCTGTATTTCACCACTTGGCCCACTGCAGTGATAATCCACTGCACTGGTGTGCAATTCCCATGGTGCAGTCTAGATAGTGCTAGGTGGCTCCAAAATTGATAGCTTGATATAGGCTCCACAAGCAAAACACAAATAAAAATTCCACTTTGCTACTGTTATGCACCCCTGTGATGGGATAGTGCAGTAACTCTGAAAATATGTGACTCAATGTGTTGTGTAACTGTTTCCCCTGATTAATTCTGTTCAATCGATCAGAAGAGAATAACCACTGAAATAACCCAGGCCCTTTCCTTGATGGAAAAGATACATTTCTTTCTTAGTGTCATAAATAAGAGAGATCTACTCTGATTGCAAAAAGATTAACAATAGCATTTAATATGGATTTCATAATACAAATGTGATCAACACTGTTATTCTTTACTATATATCATCACTATTTACTATTCTCATTTCAAATATTATCTTCTTACTTATTCTATATTCTATTTTAACTTCTTACAATTCAAATATACAAATCAATTTCAGTATGCAGAGTGAGAGAGAAACAGACTCCTACCCACTTTATCAGCTGCTCTCTTTAATTGCATCCAACGAGGTCTGGTAGCTCTCCTTCCCTAGTGGTGGGATTTTGCTATTCCTATTGAGGCGATCCCGTTCATCTGGTCAGCGATGGCATGGAATTGTCAAGGTCACCGAACTATGGCTCCCTCCCTGCATCGTCATCTGGCTGATTAAGGTTGCCTTTCCCTTCTCTCCAGTCCTGTCTCATAGTTGATCTGCTCCCTTCTTGTTTGTTTGATGGTCTCCCTCTGTGTGTCTCTGTATCTTTTCCCCTGTCTATGTAGGTTACTACCCTTTTGTCACTGTGGGTTCCTTTCACTCCGAACTGGGGTGTAACGATTTCAACTCTTACATCTGCTGACTTTGTCAGTGGCTCACTTTCTCCTTCGAGTTTGGGTTTGTTGTGGGCCCATCTTGTCTGTGAGATTTGTGGCTTACGTATCTTTCTGGTTCTGATTGTGCATCTTGTGAAGCTGTTTAAAGGGTGTGCAACTGCATCTTTCCATCTGCACTTTTGCTGCATGTTGTTGTGCTTACCTGTATTCATTTTTACCATTTGTCATGTAATTTCTACTACTTTTGGAATTTGAAATTCAATATTTCAATTCCTCATGCTCCTTCCTTTTCGCGCTACTACAGGAATCAGACCCAGGTGAATTGTAACAATCACACGACGCACCGTGAGATCTGATGCCACTTGCCTTTGCTGTCTCAAACTCAAGACACTTTATTTGCAGTTCATGCTCGCATTGCGCTTGCCTTTTTTTGGCCTCCATCTCCAGTTGCATGTGTTCTCTTCACTCGTCGGCCTCACGTTGGGCTTGTCTATCAACTAACTCAAGTTGCGTTAATTCAGTTTTCCTCAATTCTATTTCATGCTTTCTAGCCATTTCTCTGCTATTCCTGATTGCTCATATTCCTACTATTCCTAGATTGCTCTGCTATTTCCTGAGTCGGAGAATAATTGCTGACAGCATCTCCTGACAAATCAGACCTAATAGCCTCCATGTTTTGCATTGATCTGTCTGGAGTAGTGTCCGCATGGTGCAATTTAGAACCGTTTTTCACATTCCCTTGCATATTGTATGGCATAGCACAGAATAACAACAAGACAAAAACTGACTCTACAGACTAGATCTTACCACACCCGATGTGAAGTTCTTGCAGCAATGATTTACTCTCCTCCCAGCACTCAACATTTGCTAAAATTGTCCCTTAATGGAATGCCACCTCTTACCCAAATCTCACAACACAGATCTCACTTCTGAATCAATGTAGACAGGCTCCTTCTCTGCCTGTCTGGGCTGGGTTGTTTTCTGACTGTGTGTGAGAGCATTTGTAGAAGGGTAACTGTCTCTATCTTTTCAGGATGATTTACTCAGGTGGCCGAATACACAAACTCAGGTATTTCATATATACATATGTTTATTTACACTTTAAACTATACACATACAGTGACTGCCCACCCGGTACAGTCACTGGCCAAATACAACACAGGCTATAATGAGCCTCAGCAGTCCCACCGCTAGATAGAGAACAAAGCTTAAGCGAGGCACAGACAATCCATCTGACATCTGGAAGGTCTCATGGTCTGCCTGCAAGTCCCAGTTCAAACAACCCTGCCGGATGAGGTCACATGTCTTTTGGGGAACGTTAGGGTCTCTCGGCCATTGGGATATGCACATGATTCCCAATGCCACATTGACTCTTGTCATCTAGCTCCCAAAACTGGATCCACCGCCAGCGCTCTGTCGCTAGGCGGGAAGGCCCTGCTGTCAAAATGGCGATTCTGACCCTCACTCCTTCTGCCCTAGCTGCTGAGTCATACAGATTCTGTTCTTGATTTATTACTAGTAAAATTATAAATTTTCAGAATAGGAAGAAATGAAACATGTCAATAAAAATAATAAACTTATGTTCAAAATAATCTCATACATCATTGCCAGTATTTACAACCAGTTGAAGCAGAAATGGAAGACATTTTTTTTTGGAATTCTTACAGTTACTTTGTCATAGTTGCCTTTATGACTTGACTGTAATGTATAGGGGGCCTTTCATTGCTGGTTTCAGCCATGCATAGAAAAAAGTTACATGGAGATAAATCTGGTAAATATGGCACATCTTATAAAACAGTTAATTGTTTTTTGTGCCAAAATGTTGTGTAAACAGCACAGTATGTGTCTTCCAATTATCAGGCATACAACATTCTCAATGCCCTTAACTCAGGACAATGATGACAAATGCTCGACAGTAAACATTACAGAAAATTTTTATAGATGTCTCGGTTAACAATTTGCAGGAAAGGATAGCAGAGAATGAGCAATTCTTATACATTAGGAAATGCAAAAATGCGTTCTTTTATTGAAGATTTGAATAGAAGTTGATTACAGCAGTGTAATCACAAGACAATGCTTTACTAATATGCCATCATAGCATTTAAAATTCTGGTTTTCCAAGTTTTACTGTATGTTTATCTTTTTTGTAATGCTTATACAACATTTTTAAAGTGCTGACATTCATATATATATATATATACACTGAAGAGCCAAAACATTATGACCATCTGCCTAATATGATGCTGGTCCTCCATGTGCTGCCAAAACAGCTCTTACCTGGCAAGGCATGGATGCTACAAGATTTCTAAAGGTGTCTTGTGGTATCTGGTACCAACACGTTACCAGCAGATCTTTTAACTCTTGTAAGTTATGTGGTTGAGCCACTGCAGATTGAATATGCTGTTCCAACATGAACCACAGATGCTCGATTCGATTGATGTCTGGGGAATTTGGAGGACAAGGCAATACCTGGAAGTCTTCACGTTCTGCGAACCATTCTTGAACAATCCAGGCAGTGTGGCATGGTGCATTTTCCTGCTGAAAGAAGGCTCTACTAGAAAGGAATACTGTTACTATCAAAGGATGTACCTGGTCTGCAATGATGTTTAGGTAGGTGGTAGACATCGTAGTTTCCTGCACATGAATGACTGAACCCAGGTTTCCCAGCAGAACATTGCCCAAAACATTACACTTTCTCCACCGGCTTGTTTTCATCTCACGGTGCATCCTGGTGCCAACACTTCCCCAGGTAAACATCGTACATGTACCCATCCATCCACATGGTTCAACAGGAAATGAGATTCATCAGACCAGACGACCTTCCAATCATTAAGCTTCAGTTTTGATGCTCACATGCCCATTGTAGGCATTTTCGATGGTGAACCAAGGTTAACATGGGCACTCAGAGCTGTCTGTGGCTACACAGCCCCATTTTCAGCAAGGTTCAGTGTACTGTATATTGTGACATTACTCCGTCACCAGCATTCAAATTATGGGTGAGTTGTGCCACAGTAGCCCTTCTGTTGGCTTGTACTATATGAGATAGCCTTCGCTCATGTCTAGCATCGATGAGCCGTGGTCGGCCCACACCTTGTCAGTGGTTCGTGGTTTTTACTTCCTCGGATCACTTTTTGAAGGTACTAACTACGGCTGACTATGAGCACCCCACAAGCCTTGCCATCTCAGAAATGCTCTGATCTAGTTGTATGGCCATTACTATTTGGGCTTTGTCAAACTCACTTAAGTCCGCTGCTTTTTCTCATCTGAAAAACAAGAATAACACTGATTAACAGAGCTCAGTATTAAATGTTATTTATACCGTTTGATAACCTTCACACATGCTGTTGTTTACCTGAAGTTGCTTCGATTTCATAAAGACGCTGGTCGTAATGTTTTGGTTTGTCAGTGTATATATTAATTATTTATAGTGAATTTATTTCAATTATATCTTTGAATCATATCAGTAATTATTTTATTTCAGTACAATGCTTGTACACTGCATGGTGGCAAAGGTCAGGAGCAGAGAGAATATGCTTTGGCTAGTCTCAAGGGTGGCTCAAAAGATATTTTGGTAGCCACTGATGTTGCTGGAAGAGGTATTGATATCCAGAATGTGTCTATGGTCATAAACTATGATATGGCTAAATCTATTGAAGGTAAAAGTTTATCTTTTATTTATCTCATTTTAAATGTCTCATGAATTTAAAGTGTTAAAGCAGCATATTTGTTTATAAATGCTAGTGTTTTTCTTTATCATGTTACCCATAATAATAATTTATTTCCATTTTATTTTGCAGTACAAAGTTGTTATGCTAATCAATATAATACAATTCACATAAAACAGAAAAGGGACACTTTAATCTAAATTACATTAAATCATAAACTTGTGGCAATTATCTACTGTAAGATACACCAGCATTTTAAGTGTTTTAAGCATTCAAAAAGTATTAATGAGCTAAAGTAGTTAATAAGCTATGTTTGAAAGCAGAATACTTTTCAGCTTCTATTAAATTATTATCTAAATTATTCCAAACTTTTGCATCCTGAAAGGCTAGTGATGTCTGTCATAATTGTTCTGCATAATGGTAATTCTAGATCAATTTGATCTACAATTGATGACTACAATTTGATCTGATGTTAGATCCCCCATAAATACTAATGCTGTTAAACAGGATTATCATATTTACTATAAATTAATTTATATTCTTGTGTCCCATTTGGGGAACCCAAGTATATTTATAAATGTTCCTCGTTAAAATAGGTTGTTGTTATTCTCAAGTCATTAAGTTTACCTAACTGTAGGTAATTAATTCTTTATTCAGAAGGGCTTGAAAGGTTTCATGGGTTTGCCAAAATCTGATAAGTGCCTAAGATCTGCCACTTACTCATCCAGACTGCATGTTCTAAACATTCTGAACTGTTCCTGTAAGTCACAGCAATTGGTGGGGTGCCTGTTTTGGTATCACCTCACCGATTGTTGAATTCATCTCATAGTGTGGTCTTAGATGGAACCTCCTCTATGTCTCTGAGAAGGAGCTCCTCTCAAAGTTAGACTCACAGTGAATAACTGCAGTCAGATGGATCAGATGGTTATTTGACCTTGAGTTGCAATGTTGAGGTCTGTAAATGGTAGCTAGGTAGTCACTGGAAGAAGAGCTATGCACCAATCCCCTGTAATGATACATAGAACCAGCCAGGCCTAGCACCTAATGTCCGACCCCGCCTTCTCGTGGTGCAGACCGTTAGTACCTTTCAAAAGAGATACTCTCTTGTGGAAGTGAACAGATGGGGAGGGCTGCCAGATTAGTTGTAAATCTCCAAAGAAATGAAATACTTTTAAAGTTTGGACCCTTTGTCTGATCCAATTATTTTTATGCTCCGGATAGCTGAGTTGGGCATTAGGCAATAATTGACAAATTGCCAAAAATAAAGTTTAATTAGGGTTCGAAATACCAGCGAGCATTAAGTTCAAAAATATTAAATGATTGTCAAAATTTTATGTTAATGCTAATCAAAACAAACTAACATTGCTCAAGAGAAAAAAATTAGTAAAGATTCAAAAGGTTTAAATAACAAACAATTTATTTCCAAAAAGCACTCACCAAAACTTCAATAAAGAAGATACTACATCATTTCTTACTACAAACATCTTCAACAAACTAAAACTGATCTCTAAACTGTGCTGTGCTCTACTACTCTCTATACTATCTTCTGTGCTAATGTGACAACATGTCACCAGGTTATAACAAGAGGTACAAAGCCTGCACGTGTCATGTTGCATGCCGGGAAAGACATTTGCATAAATTGATGAGCGGCGCAAGCTATGACACGAGGGGGCGTGTCCTTGTGCACGCGCTTTAGCGGGTGACAATCGAAAGTTCGGAGTTGCGCATGCGCAACTCCTAACTCTTGGAAACAAACGCTGTAATGCCAAAAAGGAAATAAAAATCCCCAAAATGATAACTATAATGTAAATTAAGCAAAACTGGTCAAGGTAAAGTAAAAGTGAACGAGGGGGCATCACAACTCCCCCTTCCAAAGGGAGTCAAAAGATTTGACCTAACAGATTTTGACGAGCAAATTTTGAAAAAAAGGACACATCTCACGTCATTTACACATGGCTAAACATAAATAAGTAAAAGTATGCTTTTGCAAATTTTGATAAGACGATCTATTCTCCCTTTGACACAATTTTCCAGCACAACGAAAGGTACCTCCTCCCAAATCTCCTAACAAAAATGTGTTGCAGCTAACCTAGTGTAATATTAAATTACATACATTGCTAGTGGGGTGATAACTTCCGCTTATCCCCTAACCACAATCAAAAAATATGTGAAAGCTAATTCTTCTCCTAAATTACATAAAAAAAAGGGTATTCGAACACCGTTATCTCCTCCTAATTACATCAAACATGCAAAGCTAAGAAAATTCAAATTTTTACAAACAAGTGGGATTGTAATCATTTGCTAATTATTCACCTATACACAGCAATCACGAGCTAGCTAAAATAAAACAATTTATTAATTACCTCCCCCTTCAGAGCTTAAACGTCCCCCTCCCAAAGGAGTTATGCTGGTAACAACTCGGTCACCAGACTTGGCCATTTGGGGACAGCTCCAAAAAGATACCAAAAAAAAAAAAAAAAAAAATTATGCAGTCATCATCATGGTCAGCTCATATATATACAAATAAATGCTGCCAATGTCATCCCAAAAATTACGCATCATTGACACATAAATATCACTGATGACACTGAAAGATTTAAACACATATACATAACATCGCATCTAAGAATAAAGAAAAAAAAATGTGTAAATAATTTATAATATATGGCGATAGCTTTCAGCCAACCACTTTTTACATGAATCTCATTTCTTTTTTTTTGCATACTTAAATTCACTTGGGAATGCACGTTATTTTACAATGCAAAATTCTTCTTAAAAAATGAAGAAAAATATTAAATCACTAATTCTCTTTCACTCTCCTCATTCATATCCTTAAACATTTTACAATTTTTAAACTTCCCAATATCGACTTACAATTTTCAGCTATCAGTCAGTTGAAACGAAAAAAATCTACAAAAATACCTTTTAAATCATGTTAATACAATATAATAACTAGAACTTCGATGAACAAGAATACAAAAAAAATTCTATTCACACAGTATAAGCTCGAACTACAGTAATTTCACTTTCCGAAAATAAATATTGAAACTCCAAAGTTTCAACAAAAAATTCAACATTGCTAACTATATAAATCACAATAAATCTTCTTCGTTTTAATCTATTCCAGAGAAAAGAGAACATTTATAAATCAGTAAGTGCCAACTGTAAGAATAATAATATACTTAAATTTTCATTGTTGGCACTCCGTTGCAATAAATCATCCAGTTGGGTTCTAATGACATCTTTCCTTCGTCGTTGGCTTGCTTCAAGTGAAGTCATTGCTGAAGATCTTGCTCGTGACATCATCTCGGCTATGTTGACTGCTTCGCTGCCGATTGTCGCTCTGCAGGATCTGGTTGTTTCGTCGACATCTCGTCGCTACGTGCGGATTTTTGAAGAACCTGGCCTTGTACTTTCTAGGTTTATTCGTGTCTGCCTCCAAATGATGTTTCAACAGTTGAGGACTTCCAAACTTGCCAGACTCATCAGGTTTATTTGTAGTTGGCACAATTTCTTGATTGCTTTCTACTTCATTAATGTTGTCTTCCAATAAATCAGACTCAAAAATATTTTCATCATTATTAAAAACTTCTTCTTCAGAAACCTTTTCATCGACTAAAGCGTCTTTCGCATAAGGTTGTTCTGCTTCACAACTTGATTATCTAAAATTGTATTAATTGCATTAATGGGACATTTTGTAGGTGCTTCTTGAATATTCTGCTTCGGACTACAAGGTAATTCAAAAAGTCCATGCCATGGGACCGCGGCTGCACTGTCAATTGACAAATTGTCATAAAAATCATCTAAAACTTGTTCCTTTGAAAACGGAAGATCGGCTTCTGTATTGTTACGATCTATTAGTTTAGTTTCTTCATAACAAGCTTAACAAAAGGTAAAGCCATAGTGGCAAGACATAACTCATGAGAGGGCTTTTCGTGAGGAACTTTGGCTTCTCGCTTCAAAGATCCTAATTCAAGTTTCCCAAATTTTCATTCCTTCGATAACAATATTGCTCTATGTGTCCTAGTTGGCCACAACAATCACATCTGAAAGTTTCTCTATTGTTCTTAAAAAAAGTTTTAGGCCTAGTATCATTGTTCGAAGCTTGACATGGAACAAATTCTCAACTTCTTTCATTCTGCATTGTTGTTCTAGGCGCGTTCGGCGCAAATTGTCGGAACCGTGTAACTTCCGGTTGTGCAGGAGTCATTCGAAGAGACTCGACCTGATAGCGCTGCTTTGGCGGGGATTGCATCCATTGTTGGTTTAATGTAGTTGCTGCAGATTCTCTTCTTGCAGTATATTGCCGAGCCAATTTGACTAAATCTGAGATTGAGTGTACGTTTCGTACTTCTAGGAATTCTCTAATGGGCAAAAGCAATTGAGACAATATGCAATTTACAATATCAATTTCAGTGGCATCAGCATCGTACAGCTGGTATAACTCTACTGTACCCCAAATAAATTTTTCTATATCATCTCTTTCCCTTTGTCTTCGTGAAAGCAACTCTGTAACTAGTTCTGTAAAATGATTATAAGCTGGATATATGTCCATGATTTCGTTTTTAAACTCTTCCCAATATTCAATTCCATGACGACATCCTACGTTATTCCACCATTGCTTAGCACATCCAATTAGACAAGATACTGCTAAAACCACCTTTTTGTTGCCGGGCACTTCAGGTAAACGGAAATGCTCCTCCATGGACTTGACAAATGTCCACGATGATGGACATTTCGAACTGTTGAATGTTATCGCAGGTAAAGGCCAATTAACATAAGGACTATAGTTAATAGATGGATTGGCAAATCGTCGTTGTGGTGGTTGATAATATTCTGTTCTATCACTTGCTTCTGATGGAACAGAAAATGGAACCTTACATTCAAAGTTTCTACATTGGTGAACTGACGTAGCATTGTCAGCAAATTTAGGGGTTGTTGTCGTTCCCCTTTTCTCCCGATGATCATCAAGCAGATTCATTAGGACTTCTGCTTCCATCATTGCATCCTGCAACTTACCCTTTACTCTTTCTAAGTCGGGAATCATTATGACAGAATCAGCCATATTGCTAGCAGACATGTTTAGCGGTCTGCCAAAATTTTGAAACCTTTTTTTTAATCTTGAGCAGCGCTCAAAGGTACTGCTATACAACAATTCTAAAGCTACAACTAAGCTTGCAAAAATATAAATTTGCTTATCAAAAATTTTTTCTATCGTGCCTGTGTACATGTGTGTCCAGACACTTCTAATCTTTACATACAATAAATATCTTAACTATCAGCAATAACTGCGCTGAAACTTCAGTATTTTTGACCAATGCACAAAAAGGTAAGCTTCTTGCTCAACAAAAATATTGTCGGCTTAAGCTGCCATTAAATCTATAACTGGTACATACAACTAATGAGCTCAAAAATTACTATCTTTAACAATGACGTTAAATAACATACACAAATATACAGTCCCTATTCTTGGACTACTATCTTTTACTGTTAAATTCATATTCTCGGTGCCTCACTTCTTTTACTACTGGTATGTCCCTGTTCGTTGCACCACTTCTTTTCTATGGCTCTGTAATGCTCCAAAGAATTAAATACTTTTAAAGTTTGGACCCTTTGTCTGATCCAATTATTTTTATGCTCCGGATAGCTGAGTCGGGCGCCAGGCAATAATTGACAAATTGACAAAAATAAAGTTTAATTAGGGTTCGAAATACCAGCGAGCGTTAATGAGTAATAATTCAAAAATATTAAATGATTGTTAAAATTTTATGTTAATGCTAATCAAAACAAACTAACGTTGCTCAAGAGAAAAAAATTAGTAAAGATTCAAAAGGTTTAAATAACAAACAATTTATTTCCAAAAAGCACTCACCAAAACTTCAATAAAGAAGATACTACATCATTTCTTACTACAAATATCTTCAACAAACTAAAACTGATCTCTAAACTGTGCTGTGCTCTACTACTCTCTCTACTATATTCTGTGCTAATGTGACAACATGTCACCAGGTTATAACAAGAGGTACAAAGCCCGCACGTGTCATGTTGCATGCCGGGAAAGTCATTTGCGCAAGCTATGACGCAAGAGGGGGCGTGTCCTTGTGCACGCACTTTAGCGTGTGCCAATCGAAAGTTCAGAGTTGCACATGCACAACTCCTAACTCTTGGAAACAAGTGCTGTGATGCCAAGAAAGGAAATAAAAATCCCCAAAATGATAAATATAATGTAAATTAAGCAAAACTGGTTAAGATAAAGTAAAAGTGAACGAGGGGGCATCACATAGTGTGGCCTACTGATCTGGAGAACTATGGCTACTTTTCTTTTTTTTTCTACCCTGCTGAGGAGTGGTCAACCACACAGGGTCCTGACCATATAAACCCACTGGACTGGACAGATATATGGCTCTGAGCTTGGTTATGGATCCTGATTTTGCTGCACTGGTGGGCTTCTGTGCAGGGAAAATCTTTTGCTGTGTTTCCTGTTTGTTTGTGGGTTGACAGCCCCACGTGAATAGATTCACAGGATATGTTTATCAGCTGGTGAATAATCTTGAGCAGAGGTGTTCACAGGCACCTGAACTATTTGCTTCTATTGGCATCGTCAAATTCTACATTGGAGGAAGTCTTCCAGTGTAGATGGCTTCAGCCTTTAGTTGTGGGGGAATGGGTCTTTGCTCCATGACTGCGATTAGGGGGCTGTTTGATATTTTTGGCATTCCCTCTCTCAATAAACATAGTTTCTTTAACATCCCACTAACCATTTTCTCTCCATAGGTAATTGGAATGTGAGGACTCTGCACAGAGCTTGTTCTCTTGATGTCCTCACACAATAATTCCACCATTATAATTTAGATATTCTCGGCTTGCAAGAGACCAGATGGGTAGATAAAGGTCAGATTCTTAAAAATAATCTTAAATTTCTCTTTTCAGGTAGGGACGACAATAAGCATCACCAAGGCGTGGGTCTGCTTCTGAGCAGACATGCTAGTGATGCTCTTCTAGGATATGAGTGCATTAAAGAAAAGTTTCTTACAGCAAAATTACAGACAAGCGTTAAAGACTTGAATGTTATCTGCTGTTATGCCCCCACTGAGGATGCCGATGAGGATGAGAAGGATAGGTTTTATGAACAACTTCAGGATATTTTGAATTCTGTCAAGAAAGGAGATATTACTCTTGTTCTTGGTGACTTCAATGCCAAAGTTGGTACTGACTCTGACCTTTGGGGAGGAGTAATAGACCCTTTTGGTATTGGTAGCTGCAATGGCAATGGGCAACGTCTGCTACAGGTAAGTAAACTCAATGGTTTCAGAATAACTAACACATATTACAAACACCGCAACATACATAAGTACACATGGGTTTTACCTTATGGGCTGCATAGGAACATGATTGATTATATATTAATTAACAGCAAATGGGCTAGTTCTGTTAGAAATACCAGGGCATATAGGGGAGCTGAAATTGGATCTGACCATTACCTTGTTAAAAGTGTCTTGCAACTTAAACTTAAAAAGTGTTGTGTTAGGGTTAAAAAATTGACTTTTAATACTGAAGCTCTGAAAGACCCAGTTATTTCCAAGCTTACTATGATAGGTTACTTAGTCATTATGACAGTCATGGTATGCTTACTACTGAAGTTGAAGAAGAATGGGATCATTTTAAACAGGCTTTTTTGGACACTAACAGTACTCTTTTAGGAAAAAGGAGCAGAGGAGGCAAAATTATCTGAGTGATAAGGCACTTGAGCTTTTTTCGGAAAGAAAGAACTGATGGAATGTTCTTAATCAATACCCTACTAGTCCTAATAGAAAGCATTACAGAGAACTTAATAAACGTTTAAAAGATCAGTTAGCTGCTGATAAGAATCTTTGGCTTGATGGCTTGACTGACAAAGCCAAGGAATCAGTTAGACAGCACAACAGCAGAGAGCTGTATCAGATAGTTAATGTTTTGTGTGGTAGAAAACGAACAGGTATACAGGGATTGAAGAATAAACAAGGTAAGGTTATAAAAGGTGAGGATTCTGTCATGGCTAGGTGGGCTGAGCATTTCAGTGATGTTCTAAACAATGTGGTTAGTTCTACTCTTATTGTTTGCAATGATAGTAGATGCATTGGTGACTTTAATGTTGGCCCTGTAACACAATCTGAAGTTATTTTGACTATTTCTAAACTTAAACTTCCTAAATCCCCAGGGGTAGATGAAATTACTACAGAAATACTTAGAGCTGGGAATATTTCGGTTACCACTTGGATGACTGAAATTCTGAATATCTTTTATGATAAAGGCATGGTTCCTAAGGATTTTACCAGAGCTATTGTTATCCCTATTTTCAAAAAAGGTGATCACAGTTCTTGTGATAACTATAGGGGTCTACTCTCTGTTCGGTAGCGCGCCAGGCTCGTAATCTGTAGTTCCCAGGTTCGAGTCCCAGCTGGGTCAGCGTTGAGATTTATCTCCGCAAAATTTCCCGCCCTGCCCACGGTCAGTAGGGGACACCGATGGGCTTGGAAAGGCCGCCGTCCGTCGGATGGGACGTTAAGCCGTGGCCCCGTGTGCGGGAGAGCCATACCCTGTGCACGTTAAAGAACACGCTGGATGGCCTTGACGGGAGGCTACCAACTGTCTCCCAACAGCTGTTCCAGTGGGTCCCCTCCCCCAACCTTCTCTGAGCCTTTGGGGTCCATGTGACCTGGCCATTTAGCCCATGGTGTGCAAAAAAGTGCCGCTCAGAGGTAAAACAACCCAACAACAACTACTCTCTGTTCCAGGTAAAGTTCTTTCCATGATTGTGCTTAATACAATTAAGAATCTGGTTGACAGGCAATTGCGTGATGAGCAATGTGGATTCAGAAGTGGTAGGGGATGTGTAGATCAGATATTTTCACTTAGGCAGATTCTTGAGAAATGTTTAGAGTTTCAGAAACCTTTGGTTGCTAGCTTTGTTGATTTCAAAAAGGCTTTCGACTCTGTTGATCGTCATAATTTGTGGTTGATTGTGAGATCATATGGTATACCAGACAAGTTAGTTAACATTATGAAAGCTCTCTATAATAACACTGAGTCGTGTGTGAGAGTTGGTAAGGCTTGTAGCAATTGGTTTAGCATTACTTCTGGTGTTCGACAAGGGTGCATTTTGTCTCCTTTCCTCTTTAGCTTGGTTATTGATTATGTTATGTGAAATTCATTTCAAAGGAAAGATTTTGGCCTTAAATGTACTGGAGATAGGAAAATTTCTGATTTAGATTATGCTGATGATTTAGCCCTTTTGGCAAATGATGTTGATGAGATGAACTCTTTCATTCGAGCTGTTGATGAAACTGGTAGTAGAGTAGGTTTGGTTATAAACAGAGAGAAAACTAAAGTGATTAAAATTGGTCAGGCAGACTGTGATTCAGTTAATCTGAATGGTTGCAGTGTTGAGCAGGTGTCACAGTTTAATTATCTTGGGAGCTATGTAACAGATACTGGTGATGTGCGGCATGAGATTAACAGACGAATAGGAATTGCTGCCGGGACTTTTAAGAATCTATGAAGAGTGTTGAGAAATAGGTGTATACACCTAAAGACTAAAATTAGATTGCATAATAGTTTGGTTCTTTCTAGGGTTAGTTATGGTAGTGAAACTTGGACACTTTGTAAACAAGATAACAGGAAACTGGATGCTTTTGATTCCAGATGCTTACGCAGTATCTTGGGCATTAGGTGGTCCAACTTTGTAACTAATGATGAGGTTAGGCAAAGGAGTTTGCAACCTCCTTTAAGCAGCATATTGTGCAGAGAGAGACTCCGCTGGTTTGGCCATGTTTCCCATATGAATAGTTATAGATTGGCGAATAGGGTTATGAACAGTGTGCCTAAAGGCCTCAGAAGGTGGGGGAGACCTAGGATGCAGTGGGCAGACAATGTGAAACAGGACCTTGTTTAATTGGTGTGCAGTGGCCGGATGCAGCAGATGTAGCTCAGGACAGATATGCTTGGAGAATTAAATTGCACGGTCTGGTTGGACTTTCATAGCCCATGGCTGCTTGCGGATGATGATGAGCAATGTTTAATATTCTGTATTCATTCCACTTGAATGGTCTGAAACACTACAGTAGGATCAGAGAGAAGTTGTTATTCCACTTTCAAACATTTCTCAGCATTCAGCAAGGATACTCTGCTTTCTGGACGACATTGGATATGTAGTTGCTCATTTCACTTCTGTCACCAGTATACTCTGGGGAAACATTTTCCTCCATAACTTTTTCTTTCTCTTCTATAGAGTTTTTTGCCTTTGAGAAGCTAGGCAGCCCTCATTAAAGTGTAACTTGATTGCAATAACACTGTAAAAACAGATATTTGCCAGAGGTAATATGTTGTACCTTTAGTTACTTTTATTTCTAGTTTTGCATGTTGCAACCCTAAGCATTAAGGGCATACACTAGCACAAGAAACAATTTTATGGTGCAGATTTGTTATGTAATTTTTTTTTAATATTCTTTTGCTATAAAATTGGATGAGAACTGGTTATGTGATTGAGTAGTTCGTGCTTGACAACTGATAAAAGGGACATGATCTGATTCCTGGATAAGATATGGATGCTTCTTCTCTGTCTTGTAGTTCTCAGATAATGCTTTCCTCACAGATCTTTTCTATGGCTTATTATATTGATAGATTCACTTTAGATATCAGTTACAAGGAGCTGCTTGAGAGAGAATTTTTTTTTTGCTTTAGAACACTCACTTTTTTCTCTGCTCAAAGCTTCATTATATTAAAAAAAGACTGTGATCCAAGAAATAATTTTATGGAAAAAAAATGAGTATTGCTGATATGTGGGATATGAATCCACACTTCCCAGTTTCTTGCCAGATGCTCTAACCACTAAATTAACACCAGCTCTGTCATTTATCCACTTAGTTGTGACTTTTAAATTTCACTGACCTTGTCACGCATTGCACCATCTATGAAAAGGATTCAGAACAGATTACGTGTAGTTCATTTTTTTCACAAAATTATTTCTTGGATTATATGTCAACAGGTAATCAGTGAATTTATTATTGATTGAGACTATGATCTCTCTGACTGCCTCTCTCCTTGCACTTATATGTCAGGGATATGAGAGACTGAGTCATCCTCATCCTTGCATAGTTGATTTCACTCGACAGGGTGTTTCATTACAGGTTACTGTTCACTATAGGGGTCACATTCAGCCAGATATGATCTCAAAGTATCTTTAGGCATACATGGCTTAAAATGGTTGCTACATTAGGAGACATCTGATTAGGACATTATAACAAAAAATTTAATTTTTCAATGATGGAACTTAGTACTATTTTTAATTAAATTGAAGTAATTTAATAACTAAAATTCAGAAATTGTAATTTTTAAGTCAAGTTTTTCTTGTTTTCGTAAAGTTTAACTTTTCTGTAGTAGTCAGTATCTACTGCAAATGATCTGGAAGGGTTCAATCTCGATTTCAATGGTTAATATATGTTTGCTTTGAAATATTTTTATTTAATTTCTTCACAGCTCTTTAACCCATTTTATCTCGTTTAAAAAAGAAAAAAGATAATGGTTTACTCCTTCATCTGTCTGTCCATTTGCAAACATCGATCTTTTTCGTTTGTAGAGATAAAAAATTTTTTTGTGTTGGATAGGTATTGATGAGATTATCCCATTCCACATTCCGAATCTCATTAAAGCTATAACTGCACCCTAAACAGTGAAAATAATAGAAAATTCCAAAATTTCAAACAAGTATATATGCTAAAAATTTGAAAATTTGGTGGGGGAATATCAAAGTTATGAAGTTTTCACTGCCACAATAAGTTGGCCCATTTGACTGGGGAGTGGGGGGGCACAAAATTTTTTTGTATTTAGAGAGAAATGAAAAATTATTTTTGGTTTGGATAGGAATTGATGAAATATTACGATTCACACTTTCAGAATCTTTTGAAAATTATTATTGCACCCGCTAATGGTGAAAAAATATGAAAATTCCAAAATTTTAAAAGAACATTACAAATGATGTAGTTAAGCCAGAAACTTTGGTGGTGGAATGCGAATATCTTGAAGTTTTCATTGGTAATGATAAGTTGACCCTTGGATGCAGGAAGATGGGAAAATGCTACTTTTTTTTTAACAGATAATTGTTTGTTTTTAAAGATAAAAATTCTTTTTGGGTTGAATAGGTATTAATGAACTATTATGATTTGCCCTTTCAGAATATCCCAAAAGCTATAATTGCCCCCGCTAAAGGTGGAAAATTTTAAAAATTCCAAAATTTTAAACAAATATTCATCATCATCCTCAAGCAGCCATGGGCTACGGAGGTCCAACCAGACCGTGCAATTTAGTTCTCCAAGCAAGTCTATCCTGAGCTACATCTACTGCATCTGGCCACTGCACACCAATTCTAACAAGGTCCTGTTTGACATTGTCTGCCCACCGCATCCTAGGTCTCCCCTTCTTTCTGAGGCCTTTAGGCACACTGTTCATAACCCTATTTGCCAATCTATAATTATTCATATGGGCAACATGGCCAAACCAACGGAGTCTCTCTCTGCACAATATGCTGCTTAAAGGAGGTTGCAAATTCCTTTGCCTAACCTCATCATTAGTTACAAAGTTGAACCACCTAATGCCCAAGATACTGCGTAAGCATCTGGAATCAAAAGCATCTAGTTTCCTGTTATCTTGTTTACAAAGTGTCCAAGTTTCACTACCATAACTAACCCTAGAAAGAACCAAACTATTATACAGTCTAATTTTAGTCTTTAGGTGTATACGCCTATTTCTCCACACTCTCCATAGGTTCTTAAAAGTCCCGGCAGCAATCCCTATTCGTCTGTTAATCTCATGCCGCACATCACCATTATCTGCTACATAGCTCCCAAGATAATTAAACTGTGACACCTGCTCAAGACTGCAACCATTCAGGTTAACTGAATCACAGCCTGCCTGACCAATTTTCATCACTTTAGTTTTCTCTCTGTTTATAACCAAACCTACTCTACTACCAGTCTCATCAACAGCTCGAATGAAAGAGTTCATCTCATCAACATCATTTGCCAAAAGGGCTAAATCATCAGCATAATCTAAATCAGAAATTTTCATATCTCCAGTCAATTTAAGGCCAAAATCTTTCCCTTGAAGTGAATTTCGCATAATATAATCAATAACCAAGCTAAAGAGAAAAGGAGACAAAATGCACCCTTGTCGAACACCAGAAGTAATGCTAAACCAATTGCTACTAGCGTTACCAACTCTCACACACGACTCAGTGTTATTATAGAGAGCTTTCATTATGTTAACTAACTTGTCTGGTACACCATACGATCTCACAATCAACCACAAATTAGGACGATCAACAGAGTCAAAAGTCTTTTTGAAATCAACAAAGCTAGCAACCAAAGGTTTCTGAAACTCTAAACATTTCTCAAGAATCTGCCTAAGTGAAAATATCTGATCCACACATCCCCTACCACTTCTGAATCCACATTGCTCATCACGCAATTGACTGTCAACCAGATTCTTAATTCTATTAAACACAATCATGCAAAGAACTTTACCTGGAACAGAGAGTAGGCTGATACCCCTATAGTTATCACAAGAACTGCGATCACCTTTTTTGAAAATAGGGATAACTATAGCTCTGGTAAAATCCTTAGGAACCATGCCTTTATCATAAAAGATATTCAGAATTTCAGTCATCCAAGTGGTAACCGAAACATTCTCAGCTCTAAGCATTTCGGTAGTAATTTCATCTACCCCTGGGAATTTATGAAGTTTAAGTTTAGAAACAGCCAAAATAACTTCAAATTGTGTTATAGGGCCAACATTAAAGCCACCAATGCATCTATCATCATTGCAAACAATGGGAATAGAACTAACTGCATTGTTTAGAATATCACTGAAATGCTCAGCCCATCTAGCCATGACAGAATCCTCACCTTCTATAACCTTACCTTGTTTATCCTTCAATCCATGTATACCTGTCTGTTTTTTGCCACACAAAACATTAACTATCTGGTACAGCTCTCTGCTGTTGTGCTGTCTAACTGCTTTCTCAGCTTTGTCAGCCAAACCATCAAGCCAAAGATTCTTATCAGCAGCTAACTGATCTTTTGCTCGTTTATTAAGTTCTTTGTAATGCTTTCTATTAAGACTAGTAGGGTATTGATTAAGGACATTCCATCAGTTCTTTCTTTCCGAAATAAGCTCAAGTGCCTTATCACTCAGATAATTCTGTCTCTTCTGCACCTTTTTTCGTAAAAGAAAACTGTTAGTGTCCAAAAAAGCCTGTTTAAAATGATCCCATTCTTCCTCAACTTCAGTAGTAAGCATACCATGACTGTCATAATGACTATGTAACCTATCGTGATAAGCTTTGGCTATAACTGGGTCTTTCAGAGCTTCAGTATTAAAAGCAAGTTTTTTAACCCTAGCACAATACTTTTTAAGTTTAAGTTGCAAGACACTTTTAACAAAAGATAATGGTCAAATCCAATTTCAGCTCCCCTATATGACCTGGTATTCCTAACAGAACTAGCCCATTTGCTGTTAATTAATATATAATCAATCATATTCTTATGCAGCCCATCAGGTGAAACCATGTGTACTTATGTATGTTGCGGTGTTTGTAATGAGTGTTAGTTATTCTGAATCCATTAAGTTTACTTTCCTGTAGGAGATGTTGGCCATTGCCATTGCAGCTACCAATACCAAAAGGGCCTATTACTCCTCCCCAAAGGTCAGAGTCAGTACCAACTTTGGCATTGAAGTCACCAAGAACAAGAGTAATATCTCCTTTCTTGACAGAATTCAAAATATCCTGAAGTTGTTCATAAAACGTATCCTTCTCATCCTCATCGGCACCCTCAGTGGGGGCATAACAGCAGATAACATTCAAGTCTTTAACGCTTCTCTGAAATTTTGCTGTAAGAAACCTTTCATTAATGCACTCGTATCCTAGAAGAGCATCACTAGCATGTCTGCTGAGAAGCAGACCCACGCCTTGGTGATGCTTATTGTCGTCCCTCCCTGATAAGATAAATTTAAGATTATTTTTAAGAATCTGACCTTTATCTGTCCATCTGGTCTCTTGCAAGCCGAGAATATTTAATTATAATGGTGGAATTCTTGTGTGAGGACATCAAGAGAAAACGCTCTGTGCAGATTTCTCACATTCCAACTACCTGTGGAGAGAAAATGGTTAGTGGGATGTTTAAAGAAACTCTGTTTATTGAGAGAGGGAATGTCGACAATATCAAACAGCCCCCTAATCGCAGACATGGGGCAAAGACCCGTTCCCCCACCACTAAAGGCTGAAGCCATCTACACTGGAAGACTTCCTCCACTGTAGAATTTGACAATGCCAATGGAAGCAGAGTTCAGGTGCCTGCGATGACCTCTGCTCAGGATTATCCACCAGCTGATAAACATATCCTGTAAATCTATTCACTTGGGGCTCACAAACAACCACACAACCCACAAACAAACAAGCAAACCACAAACAAACAGAAACAAACAGAACAGTTTGTGTGTTGTCAACCCACAAACAAACAGAAAACACAGTGGAATATTTTCGCTCCACAGAAGCCCACCAGTGCAACAAAATGTCTTTAATTTTTTAAATTCAGGATCCATAATCAAGCTCAGAGCCATATATCTGTACAGTCCAGTGGGTTTATATGGTCAGCACCAGGACCCTGTGTGGTTGACCACTCCTCAGCAGGGTAGAAAAAAAAGAAAAGTATCCATAGTTGTCCAGATCAGTAGGTCACACTGATCTGGCAGCCCTCCCCTTCCGTTCACTTCCACAAGAGAGTATCTCTTTTGAAAGGTACTAACGGTCTGCACCACGAGAAGGCGGGGTCGGACATTAGGTGCTAGGCCTGGCGGGGTCGGACATTAGGCCCTATGTATCATCACAGGGGATTGGTGCATAGCTCTCCTTCCAGTGACTACCTAGCTACCATTTACAGACCAAACAAATATTGCAAACGATGTATTTATGCTAGAAATTTGAAATTTTGGTGATTGAATATGAAGGTTACCAAATTTTTATTGACAACAATGGCTTGATCCCCTACCCCCATGGAGTGGAAAACAACTCGGTTTTTTATGTAGAATTGGGAAACTATTTTAGTTGGATTGGTACTAATGAAATATTATATTTTGCATTTTTAAAATATGTAGATAATTTTAATATATATCATTAGAGATCATTAAAATGAAATTGCAAAGCTGTTGACAAATTTTGCAAATGATATGTATCTGTGAGAAATTTGAAATTTTGATGGTAGATTTTCAAGAGATATTCCACTGACATCAATAATCTACTCATTTTTCTCAGAAGGGTATGGGAAATGCAATTTCTTAAATTTAAAAAACAAAAGACAAATACTTTTTATTTTGTATAATTATTAATAAAACATTTAACGTCATTCTCTTTGAAAACGAGATTCTCATATGCACCAGATGCAGTATGCATTCTTCTAGGTAATTATTTTTTATTTTTTATTTAAATTGTCTTATTTTAAAGCAAAATAAATTTTTGTTACACTGCTACCTTTGTCTTAGAGTTTGTCGATCGGGAAGGAATGGCATTGCACATTGCATAAATGACTAAATAAATTAAAGACGTTAAATGAATAAATGATTTAAAATGCAAAAATACAGTAAAACATTGCAATTTTCTTTGCAAAATGATTATAAATTTTTGTTTATCTGGTTTCTTTTAATTGTCAACTTAACCTCAATTAAATGTTTTTTTTCTTTTGGTATATAACATGATCTATTTCTGTTCGTTGGTTATTTTTTTTTAAGTTTTAAAGTTGACTTGTTTATTTGACTGGTCACTGCTGGAAAAAAGCTGCACTTTCCTCAAATTATAGTACAATGAAAAAAAAATTCAAAAAAGAGAGTAATTTTCTTCATTTAAGAAAAAACTTTTTTTTCTTTTATTCATAAACAAATAGCCTTTCTCTTGATATGCATTATAATTATTTTAGTCAATTTGTTTTCATTAATTTTTTTTACATTGCCAAATGCATTGTTTTACTACATGCCCCTATAAAGGCCATATTAAAATGAAACTAGTTGTTGTTTTTTATAAATATTTTATTGTCATAAATTCAGAAATAAATGCTTATTAATTTGGCATACAACATGCCACAATTCCTTTTACTAGTTATTTGGCAAGAAAAAAATTCCAACTTTCTTTTGACTGAACACAATTGACTGGCCACAATTCGGTTTTTCAGGCCTATCATGGTAAGGGTTAACTATATCACAATTTTATAAACAGGTCTTAATCTAATCCATGTCTCAATATTGCAATAAATCTTTCATTTAATGCAGGTATATCTTAAAATAGCATCACTGGATTCCTATTAGATAATAATCTTTTACCTTTGCCTATTCTGGTTGCCATCCTATCATAAAACTATGAAGTGGTAGTTGGTTTCAGTAGCATGTCAGGCTCATAATCTGATGTTCCCAGGTTTGAATCCCAGCTATATCTGTATTCAGATTTTCTCTGAAGAACTCCCCTCTGCTCTAGGTGAGGCATGAAAGGCTGCAATCTGTTGAATGGGATGTTAATCTCTTTGTAATGCAGGAGAGCCCACACCCTTTTCATATTAAAGAATACACTGATTGCATTCCATCTGTTTTATAACAGCTGTCAAGTGGATCCCCTTCTAAACCACCTCTAAGCCTTTAGGTTCCTTGTGACTGTATTATTTACCCATTGTATGAAAAAAAATAGTTAAAGGCAAGAGTTAAAGTTAAGGGCAAACAGCCTCTAAAGACTCCTGACAGACATCTGTGGCATCCCAGTATAAAAATATCATGTCTTTAGCTTTCTTTATGTCACTTATACTTAATCATCTGCAGGGCTTTATATCAAGTTTATACTGCTCAAATTCTTGGGTAAGACAAAAAAATACTCTTTATTTAGCTTCCTCACATTTCAAGAATTGTTTTGATTTCTAATATATAGGACAGAGAAGGATCCTAAAAACTAGTCCTAGTTTGTACATGCTTTCTTATACAAGGGCATTCCCTACCTAAGGCCAAAGTCACTATAATTACAGCCTCGGTTAGAACTAACAAGACACACAAAGCATGCCTACTGAAACAGTAAATAGCTCCCTAACCACTATGCCAGTATGGCTATCTGTAGATTGTAATGTGTATATATATATATTAAGAGATAACCTTTATTAAGTTTAGTAAAATAAGTTTATTTATTGAGAGTGATAGCCTCCACAATATGAAACCTGCCCTAGTCATATGTGTAGGATAAGAACTTGTTCTCCAACTTGCAAAGACTTAAGTCACCATTCTGTCAGCAATTTATAATGCCATTGCCTTTTTTGAACTTCCAAGAACTACAGCAAGATATAGAGGGTCTTAATTCTCATGATTTTTTAAACAAAACTACATATACCAATGAGACTGTTCTATATGTTTAAGTAGATTTCTGTTATCAAAGTTTGATAGTTTATGTTCATGTGTAAATTAACTAATCATATCCATAAAGTAGGTCTAGAATAAAATTTTGAGTACAAAAGTAAGTATAAATCAAATGTCAGAAGTTGTTACTGATAGAAAATTATTAAAAAATAAATATGCAGTTTGAATAATTAAAAATATATAATTATTTTGTTTTACAGATTATACACATCGAATCGGTCGTACTGGTCGTGCTGGAAAACATGGAGTTGCTGTTTCTTTCCTTACAAAAGATGATTCTCATCTGTTCTATGATTTGAAACAGGTGATTGTAGCTAGCCCTATTTCCACATGCCCACCAGAATTAGCAAACCATCCTGATGCTCAACATAAACCTGGAACTGTAGTTACCAAAAAGCGGAGGGAAGAAAAGATATTTGCTTAATCTGTGCACTTTTTATGAAACAAGGATTATTTTGAGACTACAATGAATTCATGAGTGACACTGAATTCATGTGATAAATGACTTGGATTAAGAAGGAAAAGTGCCCATATACCTGTATGTCTTGAAGACATCATAAAGAGAAACATTAAGGGAATTTCGTTTTTCTCTTTTATTAAACAGTGACAAAAATTACAATGTATTTTAAATTAATTAGTTTACCAAAGGAACTTTAATGTATATCCTATATAAAAAAAAAAATTAAAAAAGAATCAAGTTCCCAAAGAGCTTCTCTGCAAGTTTCTATTGTTTTTTCTCAACAGATATTGCTCTCCTAAAAATTTTTTTTAATTAACCATGAAAAATAACAATTTAGTTGTTACATGACCAAGTTTTGTTAATTGCATGCTTCATGATAAGGTTTTACAGTTTTTTATTTAGTTTTTATGTTGAAAAAAACTTCATAATTATTAACCTAACATTTTTAATAGTTAAATATTATAATAAGCAGTCAAATAAGCATATATATATATTTAGGATAACCAAAAGTAACAATTTGTAATAGAAAAAAATGTATTTTGAGATACATAAATTGCCGAATTTCTTGATTCTGTAGTATGAATATCTAAATCTTTGTACAACTTTAAAACATAAGTGGGCTGTGAGCAAGAAAGACATATAAAGTGTTTCGAAATAAATAACTATGTAAGGTTTAAAAAGATGTTAATCAAGTAAGTTTAATCAGTGACCTTTAATATAACTTCAGCTTTGTTTGACCATTAATTATATTGGAAACATTTTAAAACTGATAATGAAACCAACTCTTTCTTTGTTTAGTGGCTTTATAGTTGCAGAAAAATGTTTCTCAGACATTCCACAAAGCCAGTCACAACAAAATATCATCATAACAAAATGTAGTTCAACAAAATATCATCACAACAAACATCATCACATCGAAATATAGTTGCAAAAATCTACTAGGATTTCACCATTGTGAATGTCTCACCAATGAAACTGGTTATTTTCCCAAAATACTTCATTTGTGTAACCTTGAAAGAATGAAAATGATAGATGTAGTTAGAGATGTGTTTGGGAGTTCTTATATGTATTTTTGCATTGTGGAAAAATATATCTTGGAAAGTGTGATTGTCATAAAGATCTTGAAATTAGATAATTTTTTTTTGAACATTGTTTGCCCTCATCTACTAGTGAGCCTAGTTTATGAAGGTGATCTTCCACCTGATTTTCATTGTTAGCAAAGTGCCTAAATCTGAGTATGGAGAGGAAGCTATTATTATGTGATCATTGGTGTAGCTATATGAATGCAAAGCATGTACTGCATGCTCTGATCAAGTTTCTGCTGATTTATTAAATGTTTGAATATTTAATTAAAATTGATAAGTAGCATTATTGTACCACTGATCACTTTTTAGCACATTCTCAGTAATAGTTATTGTTCCAATTTGAAATCTACTTTTACAAATACAGTCAGCTCTCAATACAAAGATTTAATTAATGTGTGTTTGAAATAACAGTGACTGTATTTACCCATTTTCTTAACTTCTTTTCCAGACTTCTTTTGGAATAACACAGTTTCAACTCAGAAATTTTAAAAGAAATAAAAGCTCTGAAACATTGTTACTTTCAATTTATGATCAGAGCTGCAAAGTTACTAACTTATCTGCAGGTTATGACAGAACAAATGACCATGCTATCCCAGGACTCAAACCTAGATCCCAGCAATTGCAATGTCACTAAGAAACAATACCAATACACCACTGGGATGGTGAGGGTTTCTTAATCCTTTCAGTGTACAGCCTAAAAAACTGGTTTACATCCAGAGGCCAAGCTATTTTCTTACTATGCTCAGAAAAAGCAATTTTTGCCAAATAACTAATGAAAGGAATTTTGGTATGTTATATGTCAAATTAATCAGCATTTAATTCTTGAATTTCTGAAAATAAAATATTTTACAAAAAAATGCTATGTTTTATTTTAATAGGGCATTTTTAGAGTCATGTAGTAAAAAAATGCATCTGGCAACACAAAAATTTATTGAAAGAAAAATAGACAGAGATTATTATAATGCACATGAATAGAAAGGTTATTTACTTATGAATAACAAAAAAATAATTTTCTTGTTTCAAGTAATTATTTCTCCTGTTTTGTAATTTTTGTCTCATTACCATACTTTGAGAAAAGTCCAGACTTTTAACCAATTGTGCTGAGTCATATAAACAAGTCAACTTTAAATTAAAAAAACAAACAAACAATGAACAGAAATAGATCATATTATATATCAAGCTAAGCAGAATTAAATTTTTTTTATGAAACTAAAATATATTTAAAAAATGAGAAGTGTTTTAATTTAATAAAACTTTTCCAGAATGATGTTGTAGAATGAAATGGTTTGGTATGGCAATTAGACATAATTCTGAAAAATCTACAAACTAATATTGTTTTATTGGATTCAAATGCAAAGAATATTTTATTCCAAATAATAAAATATATTTTTTTTACCTTAAACAAGAATTCATCTTCTTGTAATTTTTTTCAGTATGATACAACTTAAAAATGCACCATTGCATAAGGCAACCTCACACAGTTCATACCGTATGTTGTTTCTTTTCTGTGCCCTGGTACTGAACACAATGTTTTTTCGAGATGGTCGTTTCTTCTAACACAGTTTTGTAATTCTTGAAAAGTGGCTCCAATTAACCACACAATTTGGGTACTTGCTTTGCTCTAGTTTGGCAGATCTGTACCTTCTTCATTCAACTGATTCACAAGAGTAATCCTATATTGTTATAATGGCTTACTGATGATTATTTTCCCTAAATAGAATATAGGCATTTACAACAGAAATGTTTACTATGTGAAAAAGTAGCTTTTTCCACCACTTTAAACATCTGCATTTTATTGGATAATACTGAAGTAACTGGTCTGCACTGTCCACACTTTCCATTTGAGCATTGTAGTCGATAACACACTTGGGCTTCAAAATAGTCCAAGTCCCTCCACCTTCTTGTCTCTTTCCCCTTTGCTGAACCTCTGAAATTTCCGTATTATGAAAGGTAGAGAACATGATAACCTCTCTTTTTTTCAAACCTCGTCATAACTAAAAAGGAACCTTTTTTTAATGAAATGACATCCCCCTTTCCCAACTTCTCTCCTAAATTATAACTAGGTAGACCACTTCTATTTGGAATTACAATGGCTGTGGCATGAGGTTTTTTTTGCATATAGTTCTTAGTTACGTAACTGAAGAGGAATACCAACGATCCATGTACAAATGATAGCCCTGATATGGGGATTATATACTCTGAAATAAATCCTGTCTTTATAGTGAATTATTGCCTCATCAATACTTAGCTCTCTGTTTGGAACATACATTGTTCTGAATCTATCAAAAAATATCAGGAAACACCTGACCTAGTATAGCTGAAGGATCATAGCCATGTTCACCTTTTTTGGCCTCACAATGCTGTTGTCACACAAATGGAAACGTAGCAACAATCTGAACCTATTTCTTGACATGACTTTTGAAAACAAAGATGTGTATACAACCATCTCTTCAGACAGCACTCAATCGGATTGTTTTGAACAAGGCTTGTTACTGGAACTAAAGTGAAAAAAAAATTATTTCTTCAGCCGAGGTTGGTTTTTTCACAAAACCTATTTATTCTCGAAGTGGGATATTCAGAACTGGCTTCATACTCTCCAAGCAAGGCTGCACCATGTCGGTTACTTTACTGTGCAATTTCTTCAAAAACTTCATCACTAATGAAAAGTTTTAAAAAATCAAACACTGTTTCAGCAGTTTCGTTTTTTTCCCAGGGCTGCCTATGAATGCTGCTTTTTTGGTAAAAATGTGCTTTCTTCAAATTTAGCCCATTCGGCCAAAAGTTACCCAGCTTTGGAAGTGACAGATTCATCTTCTGAATCGCTGCAACTTTCACTGGATGGCTCATATAACTCAATTTGTTCTTCACCTGCATCTGAATAAAAAAAAAAATGTTTAATAATTTAGCAGGCTCTCAGCATTGGAAAATCCATCAAAATCATCTGAGTCCTAGTCCCAAAATATTACAAAAAAAAATCCCGATTTTCAGGATGTATTTTACTCAGCTCTTCATCAGTGACTTTCGATGATGATGATGATGCAGCCATTCCCATTTTTATAATAGATATAAAATTTAGCAATTAATATTTACATATTATATAAATAAAATAAGTATATATTATTAAATATTAACTTTTGAAATATAAAAGCACTCAACAATACTAAGCACAGCTAGCAGGAGCGATTCCAGAACTAGAACCACTTTGAACTGACTGCCAC